>SADC01000402.1:90492-135269 GCA_004194705.1 Ditylenchus dipsaci
GATTTTCTAAACTGGCCAATGAGAGCCATCATTTTTTCGTAGCCTGGTTTGGAACTACATAGTTTTTGAACATTTCCACAATAACTAGCTGGATATCATGAGCAAAGCATTTGACAGCAATGGAAACGCAGATCTGAAATGAGTTCAGAGGTCTAAGTTCAGAGTCGTGCGCATACAGAAAAAAAATTATCTTACTCGATAAACAACACGGAATTTCTGCAATCTGAACTAAACTTCGTCTGTTTTCTGTCGTTCTTCCTCATTGTAATCCTCCAGGTACTGAATCATTAACTTCACTGAAACTTCTGCCTCAGTATATTTTTCAGATCACAAAAATTGTATCTCACCAGAGCAGACATCCTAAAACGTTTGCCATATTGCTAGCACCGTCGGTGATTACTTTGAAGACATCTTTCATAGATAGTCCATATTCAGCCAGCATCTTGTTAACTTCACGGCGGATCGCAGTTCCAGTATGAGACCCATTCAATTCGCAGAGACCGAGAAATACGCAGCGCAATATTCCGTTTCCCATCACAAACATGAAGAGTTACGCCTAAAAATGACCATGCATTCGGTCTCAATGGATACATTGCTCTACCTAAGTAAGCATGCTTCAAGCTCTTATCCGTCCAAATGTCGCATGTCAATGAGCATCTTTGTGTCATATTTCTCAGTTCTTTTTTTGATTTTGCATGTTATTTGTTCTCGTCTATTCATCAAAAGATTTTTCAAAAGTCGAAAAGCTATTCGGCAGCTTGTAAATTTTTCAATTTATATAGGTGACGTTTTCGAAAAAATCAACCTATAATTCGGATTAAGAGACCGGAACAGCGCACGCCAAGGATGCAAAAGAATTTTCACGGACATGGACGTTATAGCAATGACGTTCGATAAAGCAAACTGAATTTTTTGGAGCCTAAGCCGAAACATTTCATTACAAAAAAAAATCAGGCGACATACTTTGAGTCTAATGCACTATTCTCACTGACTTCAAAGCTGGGAAAGTTTTTTTGAGGGCAATGATTTGTTTTGTGCACTGTTCTCCAATGGCGCTCAATAACATTCTTGTGACATGAGAGGATCTAAATACTCAGTAAGACATAATTTAGTAAATCAAAAAGTGATATCCACTTTAGTACATTCACCGCAAGGCACTTTGCTTTCCATCTATATCTTGTTCCACTGTGAATTTAGCCCAGATATCATCGCGACGGCGCACTCGATCTTTCTTGCCATTGAACGAGGAGAAGAATTTGGCGCTGACATGTTCCTGAAAATATACAAGATGCAGAAAAAATCTTGAAGAAAGACATATAAGTGTGCAACCAGACATCTCAGTATAGAAAACAGTACGACAAACTGTACGCTAAACACTTAACGAACAGTTTGCCAAACAGTACGATAAACACTTTGTACCGTACAGTACGGCAAACAGTACGCTAACACTTAAACGATTGTTATCGTACAGTATGCCAAACAGTAGGTGTAGGTGTAGGGTATGTTTCATTTCAAGTGTATGTGTAGGTGTAGGTGTACGCGTCATTTTAAGTGTACGTGTAGTGTAGAGTATGATTAGTTTCAAGTGTAGGTGTAGTGTAGGGTATGTTTCAAGTGTAGGCATACTGTTGAGTATGTGTAGGTGCAGGTGTTATTTCGGAAACACTGTCACGACTCATTTCGGCCTCCGAAAAAAATGTGTGACACGCCACCGTCCCAAATACTATAAAGAGATACTATTCGCGTATACGCGAATAGTGCATACATATCGTACGAAAAACTTAAAATTTTTTAATTTTTTTTAATTTTCACTTTTTTACTTGTTCTCCTCTTCAAAAAAAACATTACTAAGCCAGTTTTTAAATACCGACTTTCCATATCCGGTTTTTTATTAATAAACTACCGGTATTAATACCATTGGCCAACCCTGCTCTAAATGCATTTTATTATAAAGAGTACAGGGTGGCCCAAAAAACCCTGAAATTTTTCATGTTTTATTTAGTGTTTTATTTCACTGTTTTATTTAAAGCTTCTGAATTTTTTCATTTCTAACATCATGTAGCAGTGTTTGATAGCTTGTTTGAACGCCAAGATCAAGCGCTACGTGCTAATACAAAAACATCTCAAAAATTACAATAAAATTTGAATAACTGTATCAGAATTTGTTGTTCGAATTTAGACATTTAAAGCATCTTAATTGAGACTGTTACAGCCATCAAAATTTCGCGTGTCGCATTTATTTAAGTTTTTTTCATCTTCATTTTTTCATTCATTTTTCATTTATTTCAGACGGTCCGCTTAAGCCCTTCACAAAAATTTTCAGATTTTTTTCAGGTTTTTTGGGCCACCCTGTTTTCGGAATCATGTCTAAGGTAAGTGAGTGCGCGCATTTCTAACTCTCAAGCCCCCTGCGCTACCTTCGGGGGCTTGGAGTTGGGATGCGCACACCCACATAACTTGACACAAATCACTCTAAAGTGACTCTTTGTTCAATTCGATTGTTTAGGCACCAGCTACTCGGCGGATTGCTGGCTAAGCGGCGGTGATTAAGGAGCCGGTGCTCAAGCGCCAACGATTATTTCCAAAGTTGGCGGTTTTCGCTGATTTTTACGATTTTTTTCTCTTAAATGACTCAAAAAGCATTCAAATAACATAATGAGCACAGCGACACAAAAGTGCGCCTACGTTTTGTGTTAGAAATATAGCAAATATAGCGCCGGCCTTAACTTGGTGCGACGCTAAGTCTGGTGCCGGCGTAGCGCCGGTTGAGCGCTAGCGCTTAATTTTCGCCGGTAGAAACGCGGCGCCGGCACTTATCTTCAAGCCGGCGTTAGCGCTGGCGCTCTTCCGGCGCTCAAACAATCCTGGATGTGGAGGGGACTTGGAGTTGAGATGCATACATTTAGGTCAGAAATGTCCGGAAACATCTTTTTATCGGGTTTAGATCATAAAAGTCACGTAGGAGTTGTTCAAACACGATTTTGAAAAAAAAATTATAGCGAGGGGGAGTATTCGCTACTAGAGTCAAACTGTCTAATTGCTAAAATTCACCGAAACAGCTGAAATAAGGACAATTCTGTAGAAAGTAGTTTTGAATTTGATTTGTTAGTGATCAATACCAACACTATTCTGCAATATAAGACACAGGGCACACCATAACTGTAGCAAATATTAAATCTAGGTAGGTTAGCATTTGTGTGCCACACAGCCACAACTATTTTATATAAATATTAAATATTATTATATTTATGCATGCACAAAAATAACAAACAGGTGTACTCAACTGCATTCTTGGTGCTGATATATACAACATGTGAGGTAAATGCCAGTTTAAACGCATAATTTTATTTGGAACACGGGTGTAATTAACTATTTTGAGAACTTACTAGTTTTTAGAATGTGATGTATTTAGGTGGCGATTATAGTAATTAAAAGGAGTAATTAGACATACAAACCAACACCACCCCCTTCACCATAGCTGCACCGCCGCCAAGACAACGCCGCCAGCGCCGACGCTCCAAAATTTTTTGTTTGGCGCCGCCGGACGTCTTTAAGAACAGCTCCAGCGCCGCCGCCGGCGCTTTCAAAGCCAAAACTTTGCCCGCGCGGCGCTGCATAAAAAAAAATAAAATTTCGCCGCCGCCGCCAAAGAAATTTTTGCGTCGGCGTCTCGCTTATAGCGTTGTGCTAAAATGCTTTGTCGTTTATGAAGAGTTTGAGTCATGCTCTCAGGTATTTTTCTATTAGCATTGTAATGCTTCCATACTGTCATTTCAAGATTATGCTCTAAAATGCCAATCTAAGGCATTGTAAGTTTTACACTAACATTGTATGCTCGTGAAATGCTATTGAAATTCACAAAATACCATTGAAATCATTCACTATTGTACTACTATGTAACTAGTATAACAATGGTAGTGCCCTACCATCGTGATTATTGCAACAACATTTAAGCCTCTTAATGACATTTTTGAGATTTTCAACGATATTAATGACAATTGTAATATCATTCAAAGTCTTGATATACTCTTGTTTCATGATTGTACGATTTTCAAGACTTTTATGTATTTCGACCAAAATTTTTGTAATTGCTCATTTATCAACGTTGTCGTTGTCGTCGTCGTTGGCGTCGTCGTTGTCGTTGGAATATTTTTTTTTTATAAAAGCATTTTTGCGCCAACGACACGACGACCTACTGTATTTATAAAAAATCCAACGGCAACGCCAACGACGACGCCGGCGACAACAAAAAATTTTCGTCCAAATCAAACAAATTTTGCATTTCAAATCAAAATTTTCAGGAGTATTTATATTTTCCACACTTTTTTCTTCGTAATCTTGACTGTAAATGCAAATTTGTCCAACTTGAATAAAAAATTTCGTTGTCGTTATCGTCGTCGTTAGATTTTTTATAAATAGGTCGTCGTTTGTCGTCGTCGTTGGCGTTGTCGTTGGCGTAAAACGCGTTTATAAAACATTTTATCCAACGACAAGGACATCGACAACGTTTATAAATGAGCCATAAGAAAATACGACTAATTATGAAAACTTTATAACAGTGAAAACTCAAGGTCAACTTAGTTACTGACTAAGTTCATTATACCAACCTCTTTCAAAAAGCAGTTCAAACTATTTTTGTGTCTTTTAGAACCTAAATGTATGGAAAAGTATATTTTGCAAAAGCATCAAATTTGATGCTGAGCATCAAAATGATTATGATTATGAAAATCCTCGATATAAGTTCATTTCAGAATTTAGAATTTTTCGCTGCTGATTAAATTTTTTAATCTTTAAAATTTCTCGTTAGGGATACTTAGGAGGGAGGACCAAGGTGTTGATACCCAAAAAGTGGTCATAAGGTGGGTAAACTCAAAAGGGTACCCAGATGGATGATATCCACGTAGAAGATACCTACACTCCGTATCATAAGTATATATGCACCCATATTTTGTGATATTTTAGCGATTTTTGACTAAAAGTTAGAAATGTTCTAATATAACGAGATACATTTAGGCGAAAAAACATGTTCTGGCGCAAAAACCAAGTTAGAAAGCGCAAGAAAACAATTTATAGTTGTAAACATTGAAATCAGACGTATCATAAGTATAGACGCAGTTCGGTTGTAATGCGCCGCTCGATGTTTTCCTTTATTTTGAAGCAGATATCATCTTAATACAGGGCTGAGAAACGGACGGTTGAATTTCGACAAGACAAAACAGGCTAAAAATAAGGCAGAAAAACGGGTTTTTTACTTTCTTAACTTCAACCGTCCGTTTCTCAGCCCTGTATTTTATAAAACAACAGTCAACATGGCATTATGTAGAGAAATCAAAGAGCTTTTGAATCATGCAAATGGATTTTATCTTTTCATCGTCATTTTTTGAGAAAAGCTATTATTTATGTGACTAAACAGTCATTTTCTTTAGATTTTCTTTATTTTTACTAGAAATCGACGTTTTCATGTTGATGGTCATAACTTTTCTTAGAATGATCAAAAAAATAAGTTTGACCTACCAAATTGTAGCCGAGACACAGTCGAACCAGAAGTGAGATGATATCTGCTTCAAAATAAATGAAAACATCGAGCGGCGCATTACAAACCGAACTGCGTCTATACTTATGATACGTCTGATTTCAATGTTTACAACTACAAATTATTTTCTTGCGCTTTCTAACTTGGTTTTTGCGCCAGAACATGTTTTTTCGCCTAAATGTATCTCGTTATATAAAACATTTCTCACTTTTAGTCAAAAATCGCTAAAAATATCACAAAATATGGGTGCGTCTATACCTTATGATACGGAGTGTAGTAGTATTTAGGCGAGACTAAAATTTAAAATTGTCTGATGAAAAACTATACTTAACTGCATGAATATCCTCACTAAAAACAACAATACAATCATAAAAATGAGCAGATTCAGACCCCACTGGCTTATAGCCGCCCACCCCTAAGCTACTTTCTTATACCTCCCAAACATCGACTTCGAACTTCTCAGCCATTGCGCTGCTTGCGTACTTTCGTGCCCAGGCAATCGTCTTCTCTTCTTCATCGCCGGTCGTAGGTTTCTGATTGAATATGAGGCAGACCCGTTCCTTGATGATGATCTTTGTCGCGTCCCAGCTGATTCGAAATAGCCCTTCAGTCATTTGAACGCTTAATGTCATGCGGGAGGTCTTGGCATCTTCGATTCACAGGAAGCTCGTTGTTCTCCTTTTTTTGCACTCGCAGTCAGTTTTCGCGGCATAGATGAAATTCACACTCGAAAATTCAGCCAGTACTCAGAAAAGGCTGGCTCACGACGAAAACTCCCGATATCCAGCCGGTAGATCGCCATGTCCCGTCGCAAGTATTTATATTGTCCTGCACCACAAGTTGCTGGTTGGACAGTGATACTTCTAAAGAGCCTAACCATCTTGAATAAGTGGCTTATTTTTTGTCCCTTCATCTACCAATACAGCCCTTTGTCACTTTTAAAATCACTTTTCTGGCCTTTTTGTGGCAAATTATTGATTAAAATGACTTTTGAAACGCTTAAAAAAAGTTGATTCGAGAGGGGGTTTATAAGCCAGTGGCGGTTTTGAAAGGGGGGGGGGTGGTATTTTCATTAAAAAAATAAGCTGCAAATAAAAGTCTATTAGCTGCAAAAAAGTCTTTTAGCTGGCAAAAAAGGTTTTTTAGCTGCAAAAAAAGTTTTAGATGCAAGAAAATTAACTGCAAAAAAAAGCTGGATGTCAAAACAGCTAAAAAGCTAAAAACAGCTAAAATTTGTGGCTTTTGCTTATCTCTAAAACAGCTAAAAAACAGCTAAAATTCCAGCTAAAAATTTTAGCTGAATTTTAGCTGTCTTATAGGTTAGTTTAAAATACTCTTTCGTCTTTGATAACAATTTTTTCCCGTCATTTTTGACGTCCATTCCTCTTTGAAAGATTTTAAGACGGCTCATTGAACACGGCTCATACTTCTTTTACTTCATCGTGCTTGTTTTTCGTGTTTACCTGTTTTGGGTTTCAGCAAAATCGAGTCAATCTATCTGCTTGAAGCATCATGGGCAAGCCGACCAGCGTCAAGGATGTGGACCAAGCTGAAGTTGTCGAGCAGATCGCCGGTTTCTTGAAGAGAGTTTTTTGCATTTTAAGAAGTCCCATATTATCTGTTCATATTCAGCGGAAAGTCAAGGTTCCAGAGTGTGCTGATGTCGTCAAGCTAGGCAAGAACAAGGAATTGCTCCCATTGATCCCGGCTGGTACTATGTGCGCACTGCCAGCATTGCTCGACGTCTTTACATCAGATCGCAGCCAGTAAGTGTTCAATTTCTGTTAGAATTTTACGGAATCTCTAAATTTGGTTAAATGCTGATGTCTTTAGGCATTAGAGCTTTCCGTGAGGCGTATGGATGAAACAAGCGCCGTGGAGTTGCACCCAACCACTTCTCTTTGGCTTCGGGATCCGTCACTAGAAAGGTTCTGCAAACGTCTATAATACGAATAGAGCAGCAGAAAAAAAACAGTTTTCAGAAAAAATATCGAAGGTCAACTGCATAAATACTAAAAATAGTATTTCTCCGATTTTTCTTTACGGAGAAATACTTAGTATTTCTCGGGTAATTCCATCACAACCCTAAAATAAAGTCATTTGAGAAAAAATTCAAAATAAGAAACAATTTTCTTAGCACTAATTGTTTTATCAACAGGGATGGCCATTTGTATCCTAAGTGGTCAAAATAGGCTACAAAATAGGCACAAAAATGTGCCTATTTGTGCCCATCAAAATAACATAACATGCTGGTATGTGCCTATTTTAGGCACATTTTTATTTTATTTTGTTCCTTTTTTAGGAACATTCTTTCATGTAGGTGTTGTTCCTTATAAAATATGCCTTATTCTCTCATAATGCCTTTTTGAAATACTAGTTTTATTGAGTGATATAGCAGACAAATAATATAAATCTAATTTTTAAATAAATCAAGTAAGAACCAATTTGTAAGTTAAGTAGCAAAAAAAATACTTCGATTGTTAAGTTCAATGTGTTGAGGTGAAATGTAAGTCAAGTGCAACCCGAATATTACAAATTTAGTTATTAAAAATGAGAAAAATATAAGTTACTTTTTTACTTATTCTATTCGTTTGTTCGAAACCAAGGTCCTCCCTCAAATGAACAAACCCAGGATAATGTATCCATGTTAGCCAACATACGAACTTCATCGCACTTCCTGTAATGTTTGCAACGTGTCGCGCCTTGAATCAACTACTATTACTAAAATTAAAAAAAACCCAGCTCACTTTTCCAGTTGGCACTCAAAACTCACATTCTCCACTTGGTTCTATGAATGAATGACCACACCGTATGTGAGCCGAATCGTTTTTTCTCGTGTAGTGTCCATGGAACCCAATTGCCGATCGATCTTCTTTGCAGCAAAATGCCTTCGTACCAGAAATTCATACACTGTTTTTTTCTGATTTTATGAAAATGTTCGAAACTGTAGTAATGGATTACAGGTAATTACAGGTTCGCATATGACCAATATTAGTAGTAGATTCTTACAGGCCGACCAAAGCGTCACAGTTTCAATTATCATACCTCGAATTGCAATTTGAAAAGAAACTGAAGGCTTCTGCCGTCGCAGGCCACTCTACGCTAAAGGGATGCTTAGGAATGCAGCTCTGGAGGCTTTAAATATAAAAATTTCTAGTATGGACGCTACTATACCACTTGCTGCTTCTTATTTAGACCCCTTTGTAAAGCCTCAGCTATCCATATGAGAAGGAAGTGCCTGACTGGAGTTTCACAAAAGTAATCTACGAGATATACTTTGCTTTATTAAACAAAAAAATATAGGCTTCTGATCATGTAAGAAGACTAACACAAAAGTATGCTGAGCAATGCTCAAACGTAAATAGACCGAGAGAATGTGACTTTCAAGTCATGCAGAAAGACTCCTTCAAACAGGAGTTTACTATCTATTCATCTCTTTACAGTGTTAACCAAGAAGTTCTTCAATTCTGGAAAGATAACCAAAAAGTTACTTTCATCACAACAGTTACTTCGTGTATACTTATCATTTAGAACTTTCCAACCTTATCTCAGCTGGCCAGGGAAATCATGTCTATGCCGGCATCGAGTGCTCCAAGTGAGCGCACCTTTTCGACGTTGGGTACTATTGCAACAGATTAACGAAAAAGCTTCAGCTACAAAAAATCATCATTAAGCACTTTACGCTCACTCATCAAGAACGGATTTTTTGTAACTTCCTTATCTGATAATATCACTCGAAAAATGGAACTAACATATAAAAAGCATAACAAGCACAACTTTCAAGAAGAATAAGACAGTGTTCCTAACAGGAGCAACCCTAAATAAAGGAATGTTCCTAAAAAAGGAACAAGATAAAATAAAATGTGCCTAAAATAGGCACATGCCTAAAAGAAACAAGACCTATATGAAGAAATGTTCCTAAAAAGGTACAAAATTGAATAGGTATGTGCCTAAAATAAGCACATTCCAGCATTTATTTGATAGGCACATTTAGGCACAAATAGGTACATTTGTGTGCCTATTTTGAGGCCTATTTGGCTACTTAGGATACAAATGGCCATCCCTGTTCCTAGAGAAACCTAGATTTTTGAAACCGGATTCGTGTTTAGCCGCTCAAGCAAAAAACATTTAAAATTCGAGATTTGCGGAATTTAAGTTCACAGCAAGTTGTAAGCTCTGAGGCAGTTTCATGAGCAAATCGACCATGCTAAACACGAATCCGGTGTCAAGAATCTAAGTTTCTCTAGCGAAATTAAAGTGTTACGTGAAAATCGCTTTTGAACCTTTTGGGAGTCTTGTTAAACACTAAGAAAGCCTGTTTTCTGTCATGTTTATCTTATTTTTTTAAGACAGAAAAAGGTTCGGGCGGGATTTCGGACGGGATTTTCGCCGAAAAAATTCGGGATCGGGATCGGGATTTCGGGAAAAAAATTCGGATCCCGTCGGGATCCGAACAAATTTTCGGGATTATTCAAAATTTTTTTTTTTTGACAACACCATATGCAAACAACAACAAACGAGCAAATTAACAAAAGTAACAGTTTTAGTAGCAGTAGTTGATCTGTGGCAATGCCTTGTTCAGGAAAATGAGCATTTTGCTTGAGCCTAGTCGAGTATTCGTCGTGAGTTCGTGCGTGGACGAAAAGGCCTTTTGACTGCCACCGTCATTTTTATTAGATTTCCACACACTCCACATTTTGCTTCAGTGCCCATAGTTTTGTGAATAAACCGATATCTAAATAACGCTCATCTAAAAATGTTATTATTATGAAGCTCAATTAAAGCAAAAACTTTGAAAAAATGATCATAGGATTTTTCCCGGAAATATTTCGGAAAAAATAATTCACCTGGAAAAAGGGGAAAAAAAGAATTTATTGCCTTTAACAACACTCAACCAGATCCAAATACCGTATTTTCTTCTATTAACGGGCCGCCCGTTTATTTTTTAACCCCTCGAAAATCGGAAAATTTTGAGGTCGATCTAGAGATTTTTGGGTGCTCAACTAAAATCAAAAAGTGGAATCGCTAGAGCTCGCGGGAGTTAAGAATACGCAACAAAACAGGTTTGCAAAACATCTTGTCTGGGCTGAGATATGAGTCCTCAAGTCGAGGGGCCCGTTTATTAGAGAGGGCCCGTTTATAGAGAAAATTACGGCACGCATGTACAGCAAACGTTATTTAAACCAAATTAAATCCTATTCATCGGTAAACAACACATCGATTCCTCCACACCACTATATCCTCGTCAGTTCGTTCTTTCTTCGGATTCAGGCTCCTCAATAAATATAATTAGGTATTAAATTGGCTCAATCCCAAATTCTTCATTTTTTGACGAAAAAGCATTTACGCTAATCAAGGCCGAGCCAGAGCCTCAGCCATCAAAAGTTCAGCCAAGCACTCCGAAGAGGCTTGGCTCACCGAAAACCTGGAACTACCATGCTAGTGTAATCCAGTGCCACAAACGCCAGTGTACGCCACTGAATGCCACTAGTTATTTGATCCAGCGTGATTGCAGTGGTAACCGACTGGATTACCACTGAATTCAGAGAACTTAGTGCGTTTCAGTGCTTTCTGTGGAGTATCACTGGATTAAATTTCGCGTGTTGTGTTGTGGTAAGTATTTCGTTGTGTTTTTACTTATGAAGACTGGTTTTGAGTGTACAGTCGAACTCTATAAACCCGGCATTTGTTAAACAAAAAGTTGGTTTCTATACCAGTGCTAACCTTTATATAAGTCACTCTAGGGCTGATCTAAAGTGGAACTTTTTTTTAGGGTTTGAATGTAGTTAAAAGTGCTTTGATTTCTCAGAAAAATTCTGATTACGCCATACTTTGTCCTACAAAACAAGCTTTATTTAAATTCATTTTTCCCTATTTTCTTTTTTTTTTTGCCAAATCATTTTTCCGGGAATTTTTCCCGGGAAAAAATGATCTTTTTTTTCTGGGAATTTTTCCTCTGACAATCCTGAGCATCCTTCACACCCGGCGTAACACGACCCGCGTAACACAATTTGACTAGTGTTACGCGTAACACTGTTTTTTTGAGTCGCGTAACACGAAGTGGCGTAACACGAGCAAGTACAGTCAAACCTCTATATAGCATCCACCAAGGACCGCCTGCCCGGATGCAATGTAGAGGTGGACGCATATAAGAGGGGCGATTATAGGTAATTCTTTCGCAGGCCAGACCAAAACCAAAAAAAAAAGCGGATGCAATAAAGAGGTGGATCAATGTAGAGGGTTGCTATATAAGAGGCGTTGACTGTAACATAATTTTGTTACGCGACTCGTGTTACGCCATGTCTGTTACGCGTAAACACTGCTTTCGAGTCACGTAACAAAGTCTCGTAACACACTATTTTGTTACGCGTAACATCGAGTCACGTAAACACCTGATTTTCGGCTTCTGGATTCATTTTTTTGTGTTTTGACCTTTTGAATATATTTGTCTTCTTATGTTTAACGGGATTTAAGAGTGTGTAGAAGTTTCTAAAAGATAGAATTTTCTGAAGAGATAGAAATTTTCCTATTTAGGAAGCATCTCATGTTACGCGAGTTGAGTCACGTAACAACACCTGTACGTGACTCGCTTTTGCTAAGTTATATCCCCATATAGTATTTGGATCCACTGTGTCTTTTTTTCGCCACTTTTACTTAGAGCTCAACTTTTCTGCTACGTTTTGCGAACCTATGTTGGATATCTTTCCGGAGCACTCAAGTACAGAATATTAGTTTTTCTTTTTAAGTACAAAATGTATGATCAAAGTTTGCACTAAAAAAATTTCCCTGCCGTCCAAATGGAGATAATGTATTTTAGCCTGGATTTTTGTGGAGTTTGGGTTCCCGACTTTCTCCCAATTTTCGCAAACTCATTTTTCGTTGGTATCCAGGTAGTCGTATTCAGAATGGGGTAACCCAGGTGGTGGTGCCCAGGTGCTGATGCTCAGGTGGTCATGCCCCGGTGGCTGAATTTTTTTTACAAAACTCATAATGCAGTCGTGTCTCGATAACAAACGCACACCCTTGAAATGATTCCAGCAAAAGAATTTGGTCATATTCACGTTCGGTATACGCGACCTTTTTCTGGTCCCAAGGGGCCGCGTTATATTGAGACTTGACTATATAAATACTGCGTTAATATTGGCAGCCTATTTAAAATTAGTTTATTTTAAACAATCATCAGATTGTCAGCAAATTCGTGCATATACCCTAAATGACTTTAGAATGACTAGATCGCAATAGGCGCTTGTAACCCCTTAATAATATGAAATCTAACCGTTTTTCAAAAAGATAGAATTACACGAAAATTTCTGTATCTTCTAGAAGATTCAGGATACCTTCTGGTCGTACACTTTCCGGATAGTTGAGGTGGGATCAAGGCGATTTTCTCACACTCCAGGCGACTGGAGTAGCATTCAGGCGTTTGGGGCACCCTCCAGGCAGTTTTAGTACCTTTCAGGTAAACAGGGTATATCCAGATGTTGAGTTACTATCCAAATAAATTTTCATCGGTATTTTGAATTAAATTAAAAAAAAGCACTTATGTTACGCCGCCTCGTCTCAGCCATACTATCGATTAAAAAAAAGATCGCGAAAAATAAATAATGATCCTGGTCTAAAATATAAAAAAATAGCCTTGCTGAGGTAAACACTATATAAGAGATGATTTCTATGCAAATGATGGGTTTTGTGAATAGCCCTGTGAAAAAGAATGCGCGGATAATCTGAATAAAAAGATAGGAAATTCTCGGAGGGATAGAGACTGTGGTATTTTTAAGAGGACTTGATAATAATGTGCCCTGGCATTGGATCAGACTTCTCAGGTGTTATCATCCTGATTCAGACCACCTGAGTACTTGGGCTCTGCCACTACCTGATCTGTCTGTTGGACAGAGAAAACTGTAAATATCTTTCCTGTATATCTCCAGTTAGCATCCTTTCACCTTGTATGATGCCGTTTAAACGTAAAGTTGAACAACAAGAAAGAATCGGTTGACCTCAAATGTGTTACGCGACTCGGTTGTTACGCGTAACATGTTACGCGTAACAGCGAAATGTTACGCGTACCATCAAAAAGTGCTGTTACGGCGACTTTTGTTACGCGGGTCTGTTACGAGACTCCAAAAGTGTTTACCGTAACAGAGTCGCGTAAACACGAGTAGCGTAACAGAATTGTTACGTGTTACGTGTACGCCGGAGTATGAATGGAGCTGAAGAAAACTAAAATGCGAGAAACGTTCACGTTTTTGCTCCAGGTTTCAATGGATTTTAAAGAAGAAACACATAACAAATTGTGCTTTTACGACCATACAAAGGGGTGAAATTGTCGATCGGGATTTGACGAATTTCGGGATCGGACCGGATTTTTGAAGATTGTTCGGGGCGATTTCGGACGGGATTTTGGCCCAAAATCGCTCGGGCGGGATCGGGATCCCGACGGATCCGTCCCGTTTCTGTCTCTAATTTTTTCGCACTAGAATGTTCCATTTGAATTGCTCTTCCGGAGTCAAACTTTCGCGAAAAGCGATTGAGCGGATCAGATTTCCAGTCAGACGGACTTAATTGCTCAGAATTTTACCATGAACCACTCGAAACCACCATAAATCTGGAACTCTGAGCAATAAGCCCATCTGACTGGAAATCTGATCCGCCCAATCGCTTTTTCGTGAAAAGTTACACAATAGCCGCAGAAAAAAGCCCAAAAGCGGGCAGAAAATATCTTTTCTAATATAAACTCAAAGAACGGGCTGAAAAAGCTAAAAAAAACGGGCAGAAAAAAGCCAGACGCGGGCAGAAAAAAGAATTTAACCTTTGATTTTTGACACACTGTGACATTTCCCTCCAGCAAGGGTTGAAAATAAGCATTTTCAACAGGCATGTAAACAGGCATGGTAAACAGATCTTTAACGGTATCCGTGCTGAAAAAAATTGAATTCGAATACACAAAACAGTGAATTTTGGAGAAAAAGGGGGGGGGGGCGTTTATCAGAGGGGGCGTTTTATTGGAGGGGGCGCGATCATTAAAGGAAATACTGGATCGACGTTCACATTGTACGGTAATTGTTCAAGGTTTCTTCTATTCTTTTAGATTCAATTTTTTTGTTTGCAGCTATTTGGCGATGAACTGGCTCCGCTAGATCTTGCTACAGCTCGACTAGTACAGAAGGCTCGCAAAATGGACGATTACTTCGAGACTGGTGGTATTCTAAAGATAATAAAAAACATGAGTGACCTGTTTCCATTATCCATCTTTAATGTATTTTACCATGACTTGTAGCTATCTCCTTCTCGAAAAGCTGGGACCTACTGAATTCAAGGTGTCCGAGACCAAGACCGACAAGATCTACTCTTCAAAGTGGAAGCCGGCAAAATGCCATCTCAAGGTCCTAAGTTAGCGGTGTGTTTATTTGACCAAATAATGTGTTTATATAAACTGGGATTCAGCGCCATGTCCACATAATGCTGGGAAGTCGCAATACAATCCATTGTTCCGCCGCCATTTTGCTGAAGATGACTGATCGAGGGATAATTGAAGGCAGCTACAATTTCATCCTCACTCGTTTTGCTGGTCCAAGTCTTGAAGATCTGCGTCGCAAGGGTCCTCAAGGTCAACAATTCACTCCGTCAACCGCTCTCAGGTTGTGTGTTCAAACATTTCAAGCCATCCATGATATCCATCTTTGCCACTTCGTTCACAGGTTTTGGGATTTCACATCCTTTTAACAATCGAAGTATTTTTTTTTGCTACTTAACTTACAAATTGGTTCTTACTTGATTTATTTAAAAATTAAATTTTATATTATTTGTCTGCTTATATCACTCAATAAAATAGTATTTCAAAAGGCATTAATGAGAGAATAAGCATATTTTTATAAGGAACAACACCTACATGAAAGAATGTTCCTAAAAAAGGAACAAAATAAAATAGAAATGTGCCTAAAATAGGCACATACCTAAAAGAAACAGGACCTTTATGAAGGAATGTTCCTAAAATATAACTAACCATAGGTAACTAACCATAAATAACTAACCATAATTTAGGCACATTCCACTATATAATATATAGGAACATTAGGCACATTTAGGCACAAATAGGCACATTTGTGTGCCTATTTTGGAGCCTATTTTGACCACTTAGGATACAAATGGCCATCCTGTTTATCAATAAAGTTTTGGCATTTAAATGCTTTTTAGAAATATCGGGAATAAAGAAGCAAAACAAATTGATTTAGGGACCTTTACTGCTCGCTATAATGCTCTAAACGCTTTTTGAGCCGCAAATACCTCCAAAACCTGACAATTCTATATTATCTTTTTCTATAATTCTCTAATTTTGGCAAATCAATTTTTGAATTTGCGCCTCATCAAATTTTAAATTCTTCGGCCGTTTAAGATACACATTTGTCTCTGTACCATTAGTTATGTAACATAACTTATGTTTAACCTCTTAAAATCAAAAAAAATTAAACACTCTACACGTTATATCAAGTAGTATACAAAAGGCCGTTCTGACACTCATTCACGAAAATTTTTGGTCAATAAAAACATCTGAATTATGCATAAAACACAAAATATTCACCAATATATGTGATTAATTTCAACGTAAAAAAAAGCTATAGTTTTATGAATTTGTGAATGAAATTTTTCTAAAACACATACATTTGTAAATATATGTATTAAATCACATTTGTGTTTTTATAAATAATATGTTTTTCAAAAAAGTGTGAATAAATAAAAATTTCAGATGAAATATTATTTGGTTTGATTGAATTATATTATTTTTATTTATTCACTTTCTCCATGAAAACCATTATTATTCATAAAAACACAATGTGATTTATACAATTTTTACAAATTATAGTGTTTAGAAAATTTCATTCACAAGAATATAAAACATAGCTTTTTTTACGTTGAAATTAATCACATATATGGTGAATATTTTGTGTTTTAATGCATAATCAGATGTTTTTATTGACCAAAAAAAATTCGTGAATGAGTGGTCCAGAACCGGCCTTTTGTATACTACTTATCACAGGGTAAAATGTTTTACTGAAGTTTTGAGCAGTGCATTCGCCACTTTGGTATTATCAAACCGTGTTCAGCGCAACGATTTTAGGTAGTATACCATGGTCTGATTTAATTTTTATTACAGTTTAAAATTTTTGGGTTCGGGAGGTGGATACTGTTAGGGTGGGTACCGTTCCGAGGTGGATGTGGGATGATAACCACGTCAAATTTTTAAAATAACATTATTTTCTTTCAATGCAAAAAATGACCCGAAAAAACATAGCACAAATGATACCCCTTGTAATAACCTCCAGACCGCCCTCCCCCCTTTGAAATAACCCAAGTTATTACAGGGGGGAGGTATGGTAATGTCTCCCGAGCTTCAAATTGAGGAAGAAAAGCAAAATGCTTAATCAATTATATCCTGAATTAATTTTACTCACTTATTTTTACCCAGAAATAATTGTTCCGGATCAATTCGTGCCAAGATAAATTGTTTCTTATTTGAATTTTTTTCTCAAATGACTTTATTTCCTAATCGATTGTTTTCAAAATATTTAATTTCCTTTTCGGGGTGTGCCGACTAAGCAGGTAGCTAACTGTATTTTTACGTTCTAAAATTGATTAATATTTCGCTTTCAGGGCGCAAGGATCTGGATCGCATCGCCTCTCAGTTGCATCATGCCGTGCTGTCGAGAACGTCGAATAAATCCATCACTATGCTCTTTGTTTTGTTGAATGTGTTGTTTAAATAAATATTTTGATTACTTTTTTTGCTTTTTGAAGAGAGTTGTGAAGAGAGTTGGTGGTGTCCCGTGTGCGAACAAAACCAAGCGACCGTCCACTTGAATCAAATTTTTTTTTACGTTTTTGGGTTCCAAACCTATTTTCTGCACTAATTTAGGCATTCAAAGATGGTTTGACAATAGCACAATTACGTTTTGCAAGATTTACAAGAACTGTGAAAATGCTGTCAAAACGTAATTTTACTGCTATCAAACTATTTTTAAAATGTTTGAATTAGAAGGAAAAAAAAGGTTTTGGAACCCAAAAATCAAAGAAATTTTTTGATCCAGATAGACGACCACTTGGTTTTGTTGGTACATTGGGCATCCATCAAAACTGAGGTTAGTTCATAGGAAATGTTTGAATTAACGGCTGAATCTGAGTATAACCATCCCACTCGATATGACTATAACCACCCCACTTAAGTCCAATGTACCCCTCTCGTGTGACCCCACAATTAAAAGCTGAGGATGTTAGCTACTCGATAGTGTAAAAATTTCTTAGTTTGGTACACAAAGTGTTTCTATTTCAATTAAAATATTGGAATTTACACATTGGAATTTGCAGCAACAATTGCACCCAGATCAAAGAAACTCTCATCGATCA
Source organism: Ditylenchus dipsaci (assembly GCA_004194705.1). Classification (NCBI taxonomy): domain Eukaryota; kingdom Metazoa; phylum Nematoda; class Chromadorea; order Rhabditida; family Anguinidae; genus Ditylenchus; species Ditylenchus dipsaci. The sequence goes on from SADC01000402.1 coordinate 108,425, forward strand.
CAGAGTATTGAGTCGCTGAATTAGAAAAGAGCAATGGACGTCAAAAATGACGGGGAAAAAGTGGTATCAAGGACGATAGAGTATTTTAAACTACCGTATTTTCTCTAATAGCTCACCCGTCTCTATTAACTCACCCCCTCTACTTCGAGGTCTATATCTCAGCCCTAAGCAAATATTTTCCATCGTTGTTTATTGCATTTTCTTAAATCCCACGAGCTCTATCGATTCATTTTTTTAGATTTCGGTTGAGCACCCGAAAATCTCAAGATCGACCTAAAAATTTTCCGATTTTCAAGGGGTTGAAAAGTAACTCACCCGGGTGAGCGATTAGAGAAAATGCGGTAACCTATAAAAACAGCTAAAATTCCAGCTAAAAATTTAGCGGAATTTTAGCTGTTTTTAGCTGTTTTGGATTTTAAAATGCTCATTTGAATTTAGCTGTTTTTAGCTTTTAAGCTGTTTTGACATCCATGAAAAAAAGTCCTTAATTTTGTTATTTTGTCAGTATTTTTAAGTTAAAAGTTAATGTGATACTACCGGTGGCCTAAAAAAACGCGGCCACTTAGAGTAATTTCCCTACGTTTCCCTACGCTTTCTTAGCTAGCCACACCCTTTAATAGAGGTTCATCTAAACTTCGAGGATCTGCATCTCAGGACAGCGCGATCACTAGTCCTGGGGTCAAGGGGTCTGAGCCAGGAAGATAGGACAATCTTTGACTTTGCGAGCAACCGAAGCCGAGGTAAAACTTGAAGGCAATAACCCGAAAAGATCAAGGAACACATTGTGTTTGATCAATCAGAAAAGGTTTGCTTTTCAATGAAGATGCTGAAGATTTGTTTGATTTTTTAAGAAGAGGGAATAAAATAGAAATGTGACAAATGCAATTTTTGTGATATACTTTGTAATGTAATCTAAGTATATTTTCTAAATTGTGTTTTTTTGGCTCGTTCAGGACCTGGAGCTAGAGTTGGAGTAAAAAAACGTGTTCGTGTTAAATATGTCCAACCTAAGCAAGAGCAATAAAGAATTATTAGGAGCAACAGAACTTTGGGGCCCCACTCGCCAGAACCAAAGGGGTCCCAGTCATTTTAAGTCTAATCTATGCAAAAAAATGTTCAATTTGAATTCGCGCCTTACTTATTTTTCGCATAGATTAGACTTAAAATGACTGGGACCCCTTTGGTTCTAGCGAGTGGGGCCCCAAAGGTTCTGGATAGCCAATTATTAATATTCAAGAACAAGAAAGTATTTTCATAAAGCGTGTCCATCAATAGTAGACATTCAATTCCAATTTCGTGTCGAAAAAAGACGAAATAAAAAAGTTGAAGTCAAAATAAGAGGTAGTCACGAAGCAGATTATTTTTCCACTGATTTTTTTTCCACAACCAAAATGCAAAACACAGATTACATCAACTCCGACTCCAACTTCAAGTATTCATAGCCTACATTTAGACAGCTGTTTAAAAGAACAGGTTCCCAGTGTCAAATCATATTTTAAAAATCTGATTTTTTAAAGTTCTCTATGGAAAAGGAAATGAATTTCCACCAGACTAAGAAACCCTGTATCCGGTAAAATCCAATTGTGGGAAACCGAGATTTCCAGGACGTCAGGTTCGGCCTCATAGGGTAATATAAACTTATGATGTTCAGAGGCTCACCAATACTTTTATTCGGCAAACAGCGTGAAACACACAACTAAACCAACAACAACAGAATATGTATACGAGATATCGACGACAAATGTGGAGAGATAATTTCTGATTCAACACCAACTTAACGCTGTCTTGTTTGCAACGGGACACTAGCAAGCCTTGCCTCCGGGAAAAGATCGTGGTAGCTATTCACGGGACATAATTCGCAGTGATAATTTTCCTGAAAATCGATTTTTGTAAAGAAGATAACCACAACCAAAATGCAAACACACCAGCAACCAACGGCCATGCAAAGCTGTCACTGATTTGTAAGCATCGCAGCAGTAGGGCATTTCACATAAACATTTCCTGATTCCGAGGCTTTGTCAACATAGATATGGACGCTGAAAATAGATGAAGGTAGACTGCTCAGTGACAAAACTGATAGTACACTTACCAAGACTGACACTCTTCAATTACATCATCACGAACATCCAGCTCCCAGCCCGGTTCACTTTCAGACGCAGGGTCAAACATGTTAGAGAGCATGAAACATTGAGTAGCTATAGCAGGAATTCCTCTGTGGTCATAGCCGGAGCTGCTGCCGCTGCGACCACAAGAGTTTCTTCTTTGCCCTGATAATGAACTGGTGGCGCCTGAATCTGATGACTTGGCAATTCCATTCCTGTTCCTTAATACAAAATTAATTAGATTTAAGTCAGCAGCAATCAAAGAAAAATGTTTCACCGTGAGCCAACTTTTGCATCAACTGCTGTCTGCCCTGAGAATTCAAATTCATTCGATCCTCTGCATCTAAGCTCAATTGCTGTTGCTGAGCTTGAGGCTGCTGAGGCTCATCATCAATAGTAGTTAGTCGAATATTTCTTCCAGCCAGCTCGAAACCATTCAACTGCTCCATAGCTCGTTTGCCCTCTTCGGTGTGACGGAACTAAAAGCCAAAAATTAAGCAATTGTTTGAAAAAAATGACGAAACCGACAGTGACAAATCCTATTCCTTTGGATGAACCTGTGGAGTCCCTTTCAATAGAACACTTCTCAATCTAAAAAGGAGGGAGAATAAAGAGTAATAGAATTATTCTTCTAAGATTACCTTTCCAAACGGTTCGAAAATTGCAGAGAGCATGTCATCGTTGATATGACTATGCAGGTTACTTATACATATTTTCAGAGGACCCACAGAATTTGACAAGCCGAATCCGATAGCACCACCCATCGTACTATTCGCAACCCGATTACGCTCAGCGCAAGTCATCTGGATTACCAACGGGCAGCCAACCAATTTCTCTCCGTTCAAGCCCATGGCCTAAACCAAATCGATTAGGATATTACATAGGCTTAACTAATTTCCAGAATACAACTTAAATTGCTAGTAGTAAGAACCGTCAACTCCGAGATGAATCTAAGACTGATCTCATGACAAATGAAAGGCTAACATGGAGATAACAGACAAGACCCATCTCGGAATTCATGAATAATTCTGAGAGCATTAGACGCAAATAATAGAGTAGAAAACAAAAATTTCGAAAACTTAAAAAAACCCACCAAAGGAACTCCTCTCTCTCCCAGAATTCCACATAAGCAATGCCCTTAGAACGACGAGTCTTTGAGTCTGTGATGATGCGAACATCCCGAACATGGCCAACACTCGAAAAGAATTCCTCCAAATCACGCGGTCTAGTGTTTCTTGACAACTGAAAGCAGAAAAATTACGTGAATTTTTTTTATGAATTATTAAGGCTCAAACCAACCTGAAGAATGAAGATGGTCCTTTCGTCTCGCTCTTCCGGGGTCATGTCCATCTTGGCACCCCTTGGTGGTGACTTCCTCGCAGTGAAAGGCATACTTAAAGAATCAAGGCTAAATTAGCATTAGTAAGCGATTGCGACAAGTCTCTTTTACTAAGCTGACTTAATCGGCAATAATGACGCACGGATATCTCAATTAAATATTTTGTCTTTCATTTTGGTCATTCAAAATAAGTCCGCTCTCATAAAAATTTAAAATAAAAGTGATCAAAAGAAAAGACAAAAAAATTAATCGGAACAACCTGTAATTTATAACACGGCAGGAGTACACTATACCACCTAGCTCAAAAACGCCTACAAGATTCAGATGCTAAAACATCGCAAAAACATGATTTAGGGCGTTTATGAGCCAGGCTGTATAGTGTACTTTAGCCCATAACACGTACACCTATCCTTATTCCAACCTCATACAAAATTAGAAAAACTACAGAGTTAAAAAACTTACACATCTCGTCTTTCCGGTCCAGGTAATCGTTGAGGTCGGGGTGGAGGTGAGCCTAAACTTCAAGAATCTAAGAAGACCCAATCGAAGACTGGTTAAGAGCGACTTACGTCTCCAGGATGGCGGTGAGTCACGACGACCCACATTCCTAGACCTGTCAGGAGACCGAGAACGGCTGCGCCGACGACTGGGCAAGCGCTCACGACTGACATCACGGTCTCTGGAACTGCGCTTTCGGCTACTGCGATCCTTGGACCTTGAACGAGACTTGTGCTTTCGCTCACGAGAACTGAAAATAAAATTATTAGTCTCCAATACGGTATACCTAAGGGGAGCTGGTTTGGATGTGCAAATTTTTGAAAAAGATCACCTATAGACCTCCAATCACACGAAATTTTGTTTTGGCAACTCTTTTGCCTGTAAACATTGAATTCAATAAAAACTGCAAATTTTTGAAATATACACGAACAACAAAAAGCAGTGTATGCATAAGAAGGCGGTATTTCTGCCTGAAAAGCAATATTTGTACAAACATCTGCTTGTATCAAGACCATATGAACATATAAATTTATTGAACAACAACAACTTCAGTAGATTCGCATCAGACTTGAAAAACTTAATAACCATGAATGAGAATACACAACCAGTAGATCAGCTGCTTCAGTGCCTAAACTCAACTGGAATTAAGAGGAGTCAGACATGAAAAATGAGTAGGGCTGTCGAATCCTTGAAGTTTTCGAAACAAATAGTCGTTCAGTACGAATAGTCGAAAAAAAAAATTCGAATAGACGATTCAATTAGTCGAAATTATGAACGAATTTTACTGAAAAAGCTGTTAAAAAACAAAAATCACATTTCCATTAAATATCCACTATCTTATGGCTCCGCTTAACTTTTTTTGCTCTCTTCTTCAGAAAAATCTACAAAAAAGAATCATAACGAATCATAATCAAAAATATTAGCCAATTTTCTGCGAAAAATTCGAAAAAGATTATTCGAAATTGTTTTCGAATACTAATCGATTAGTCGAAATCGACTATTCAATTCGAGGACCCTGAAAATGAGTAAAATACATTTAGAAAATGAAAAATGATAGTTTCGGCCCGTGATGCACCTTCGCAATCAAAAATAGTTTTTAGGGATGTAGGATTACAGATGGCACCGAAAAGGGTACGCGACGTTCGTCCTTAGAACGTTTCGTCCTCGGGCCATTTCGTCCCAGTTCTTATAATCTTACATTAACTGAAATAATCTTTCCGCCCCTAAAACTCATGCCCAAACACCTTTATGAGACTTATTTTTAACGTAAATGCACTTCATGGAATAGATGGTTAAGTTCTCAACTAAAGGCTTTTCTACCCCCGTTTTGGTCACTGGAGCTGGGCAAAAAGAGACTCTATATGCATTTTTTTGATCAAGAGTACTTCTCGGAATCATGTCTAAGGTAATTGAGTGCGCGCATCTCTATAGTCGCCTTCGGGGGCGCAGGGGGCTTGGTTTCTTGGGTTGAGATACGCACACCCACATACCTTAGACACAAATCACTCGAAAGCGACTCTGGATGCATAAAAAACATACTTACCAGAGTCTATTTATGCGATATAACTATTTTCAACTCCTATCTTTCAGGGGTATCTGGGTGCTTGTTAAGTTGATTTTTTATTTTCTGTCGCAAAAAATCAAGTTTTGGTTATATTTAGACAAGGACGAGGCTGAGTACGAAACGTCCTCAGGACGAAAGGTCCGTGTCCCACTGAAAACTATGCTGCATTTATCTCCCAATCCTGCTAATATGGTTCGCCATTTTAGCGCTGAACACATCACCTACGTATATATTATTTCCTTTCTTTGATATGAGTCAAATAAAAATGAAGATCAGACCACATCATTTATTAAAACATCATTTTACAGGAGCTTAGTCGATCTGCGTTTCCAGAATGTCGGAATTCGTCCCGGAAAAAAGGTAGAAGGTGGAAATCGAAAAAGTTTTATAACTAAGACCCAAGAAATTAAAAAACCGAAAAATGACACGCACCTGTACGGAGTCGAACTTGAGACCGCATCGCTCAAATTAATCAAGGTAATATACGAAGATTTGCAACATCACAAAATATATTACAGAGACAACTTTTCAAGTAAAGCTTTTAGACAACAATAAATATTACGTTAAGAAGAAGAAAATTTATACAAGCAAGGTGATGATGAGACAGCCACCACTGCAAAATAACCACCTACTTTTTGCATATAACACGCCATACACAACTTTTGTCCGCTTCCGCTTCAATCAATATCAATAATTGCTCAGTCCACTTAGGTGGTGTGAAGAAGTGGAGAAGAAGTAAAAACGGCATGTTATCTGTAGTGTTTTGTCATGTATGTATTTTGATAACGAAAATACGCTTCAATTTTTGTGAAAGCACCCAATCAACCTAGAGGTGTATGAAGGAGAAAATTACTTACTCAGAACGCTTCTTGGATCGACGACGATCGTCTGGAGAACGGCTCTTCTTCTTCTTGCGATCTCTGGAGGAATCTCTGAATAATAAAATTTTAAAAAATCAATTTTGCCAAACTAGGACCAATTCGGTTGGAATTTACGCTTTCCGATTTTATTTTGTCCTGGAGAAAAATTCCCGCTGATATTCAACCTTAATCTAACGTCCACGTCAATTACCGTATTTCCTCTAACAGTAGCCCCCACCCCCACGTACAAAATCGGGTTTGTGGCATTGCATTTTAGACCTACTTTTTGAAGACTGCTCTCAGAAAGTAACCACTTGATTGGTAGTCAGTGAGATGAGCTACAAAATAGGTGGTAACTTGCCTCAGAAAGGTGATCGAAAAATGTACCAAAGACACAACGCCAAAAACACGATTTTGAATCAGGGGTAGGGACTACTATTAGAAGAAATACGGTAATATACTAAGAATACAACTTCTAAACGTTCTCTGTCTCGATTCTAATTACAAGAATATAGGGGGAGAAAAAATTATTAGTTGCTAGTGCTGCTGCATTATACCAGCTTCTTCTCCCAAATCTATGCCGGCTAGCCTTATAAGTCATGCGGTGGCCACAATGGAGGTGTGAAGTCAAAGTGTGAAGTCTTTGACTAGCCAGACCTCGCTCACTTCGGCTCGAAAAAACGGGATCAAAGCTTCCAACTTCCTCTTTTCGGGTCCTTTGCATAAGGAAACAAAAATCTCGGTCATTAAAAACACATAACGAAATTGCGTAGACTTCGCACTTCGACTTCGCACTTTACACCTCCATTGTGGCCAAGGCTTCGAGCCTTGCACTCTCAAGTAAGGAGTAGGCATTATATAATACGATAAGCCAGATTTTTTACCGCTTTGTTCATTGAGTTTGACTCTGATTGTTGATGTACAGCAAAGCCTTGATTTTAAGCCACGACGACTTGACGGCCCTCTCTGTAGGTTTCACTTAGTTACGTACACAAAAAGATGACTAAAGTCAAGCAAGTATTTCCGGTATTGTGAAGCGAGGTAAAACCAAGACTTTACTATATAAAAGTTAATGCGAGAGAACCACGGGGTTTTTTTCAAGAGCCTCCAGTCTGGCTACATCTTTAGTCTTGCGTTAACCATTGTTACAAGTCGCGAAATTATCCCGAGAAGTAGCAAAAAATCGCTATCCGACTACTAATCTTGAAAGATTCGATTTCTCAACAAATTTTTATGCTTTTTACTCAAAGTTTCTTGTGACTAACTCATCCGTATTTTACACGAAGTCTTATGTAAAGTGTAGGGTGAGAAATGCAAAGGTCCCATATATGATTTCTTAATGCATGTAACTTTGAAAAAAAAAATACCTCTTCTTTCGGTCATGGCTTCGACTGCGCTTCTCTCGACTGCGGCTGCGCTTCTTACGACGACTCTTGCTGCGATCTTCATCTGAGTCAGCATCAGCACTAGAAGAGGAGCTTTGATGGCGTCTTCTGTTATCCGATCTAAATGTAGTTGATAAAGTAATCACTCTTAACGTGCAATCATAATGAAAAACCGACCTTCGCTTTTCCGCAACACATCATCCTGGTCTGCAGAGCGGGGAGTACCAAGACCAGCTTTCTTAGCCTCATTCATGATAATATCGTCCATCGATGTTTGCTTTTACCCTCTTTTCCATTCTTGTCACTCTGAAATATATGCCAATATACAGGGTGTTTCAAGAAATTCGCACACTTTTAAACAGCCATAATTTTTTGTTCTGACGCGAATTGGAAATTCTGTAACGCAGATCGTCTCAGTTTTTGATGACAATTTTTTCGGTATATAATGTCAAAACACGATTTTTGCTTGGTCCCCCTGTAGTTTGGGCTCTGATCTGTAGATGGCCTCCGGATAGGTGAGACCTAACCACAGGGGGGACCGAGCAAAAATCGTGTTCTTGACATTATATACCAAAAATATGTCATCAAAAACTGAGACGATCTGCGTTTACAGAATTTCCAATTCGCGTCAGAACAAAAAATTATGGCAGTTTAAAGTGTGCGAATTTCTTGAAACACCCTGTACTTATTCGGCTAAAGTGCCTCATATGTCGTCCTCTCAAAACTCATTTTTAAAACATATTCGTGTTTATCATGCCGTAATTAGGCTAGAAAACACGTTCTTCAGAGGAGAACGACATTTATTTTCAAAGTTTTTTCTTTCTCAAAAATCACATTTTTGGGATTTTTTATTTTTGTAATAGGGGAGGATCCAATCCACATGGCCGGCCTGCCACATGCAAAAGCAGGGCTATGCCCGGGTGATGTTCCTTGACATAGCGTATCGAGAGTTTTGATCTCGAAAAGAAGTTGCTAGGGGCGCGATCAATTTCAAGTCCAGTCAACTCCAAGCCCCCGGAGGAGGCGTAGGGCCTTGGAAACTCAGGAGTTAGAGTCGCGCCTCAAACTTCACTTTGAGATGGAATCGAGCAACTGGGAAAGGCATGACACACTCATACGCCTTTTTACATACAGTAGCCATGTGAATTTGGGATAAAATCAGGGCTCAGAAATCAAAATTTTCAAATGAAGGACACTTGGTAAAATAAAGGACATTTGGTCAAAAGTGCCATTTTATCTAGTGCTTATTGATTTTGAGCAACAAAAATGAAGATTTTGACCTAGAATCTCAAAAATTTCTAAAAATTTCGGACCTCATTATTTGAGAGAATAAAGGACAGATTTTTAAATAAAGGACGTTTCCGAGCCCTGGTTATAATCCTTTATTTTAGGTTGTTTTAGACCTACTTTAGGTCAAAAAAAATTTCCAAAAAAGTGCGCTTCTCCAAAAACATGTTTTCTAGCATATTTAAAACCTGATAAGTCGAAATAGCGGATCAAAAACCTTTTTTGGGAGGACGACATGTAAGACACTCCAGCACTCTACTTGAATACCAATGGATTCTAAAAACAAACTAACGTCTTCAACACGTTGAACGCCTGCTCCAAAAGATTGTCCACGTCGACTGATTCGTCGTTTTCACCCATATTGCTTGTTTCTCTGCCGAAAATAGAGGGATCTGAACTGAGAACAAAATGCTTCTGTCACCGAAAATACTAAAATTTTTAGATAAATTTAGTTCGAGAGTGTAAAATTCGCAAATTTGTCTAACAAGGGAGACTCGTGGGCTTGTTTTTCAGTCCACAAGAGAGTTTGGTCTCATTGGACAGCCATTATGTGACGGCAAACCCACAACTTAGCACAGTATCTTAGAAAAAAGTTCAACTGAGCAAAAAGTCATCTACAATTAATTCGAACGAGAACAACATTGGTCTTTGCAGATTTGTTTCCAAAATAATTGTTCTTTGACAAAACTATTTCACGAAAAACTTTCTTGTAATAAGGGCAAACCTTTTTCTTGCCGTAAAAATACTTCTTTTGCCGCAAAAACTTTTTTCTGCCGTAGAAATACTTTTTTTGCGTAAAAAACTTTTTTTGCCGCAAATTTTTTCGGGTTCGTAGCCTTTAGGCCCTTTTTTTTCGGGTGGTACTTTCTTTTTAGCGTCAAAAGACGCTTTCTAGCGTCAATACTTTTTTCTAGCGTCAAAATTTTTCTAGCGTCAAAATACGTTTTTCTAGCGTCAAAATACGCCATTCTAGCGTCAAAATACTTTTTCTAGCGTCAAAATTTTTCTAGCGTCAAAATACGTTTTTCTAGCGTCAAAATACGCCATTCTGCGTCAAAATACGCTATTCTAACGTCAAAAGCCAGAACCTTTTCATCTGCCATCAAAATGAATTTTTGCCGTGAAAATGCTTTTCTGCCGTGTAATAGCTTTTTTGCCATAAAAATACTTCTTTCTACCTTCAAAACTTCCACTGTCAAAGATGTGGTCGTTATTTCCTGTTTTATTTCCTTTTCATTCTACTCATCCCTATTCCCACATCTTCAAAATTATACTCTACGCCACATGATTCAGACCAGACAACTTTTATTCCAAATACACACTCTAAGAACAAAGCGATAAAAATGAAAACAAAACATATGGACATAGCACATCCTCCTCTTCACAGCAGGCCAAACAGTAACAGCAGCTAAAGTATAGTTACCGAGTTTTGCTGTAGCTGTTGGATAAGAGGCGTTGACCATACCAGACCGAACTACCAGATACCAGACAAAACAAATAAACATGAACTTGGTCCACGATCCTTTGTTCAGCTGCATCCATTGTTCGAGGCAGTTTTCATCTTCAAAGTGGGCGATAGGATGATAGTTCAGACCAAATTGACGCTTTCTCACTTGTCCAATCTCAATGAAGGCTTCCATGTTGGCTGATAACTGAAATTAAGAATGAACACCCGTGAAACACATAGAAACAAGAAATGGCATATGAGAACACAATTTGACGCTAGAATAGCGTACAGTGGAGTCTCTATATAGCATCCACCAAAAGTTCGTTCCCACCTCGGGTCCGACACTTTTTTTAGCTCAATTTCTAAAGTATTTTGCCAAAACTGATTCGTCAGTCTAGTCGGAAATGTCGCAGAGATTCCGATTTTGCCGATCGTTTCTCAGAAACATGGTAATTTTGCCATTTAGACCCGCAAACCTCTATATAGCATCGCCTTTTGAGATTTAAGGCGATGCTATATAGAGGTTTGCGGGTCTAAATGGCAAAATTACCATGTTTCTGAGAAACGATCGGCAAAATCGGAATCCCTGCGATATTTCCGACTGGACTGACGAATCAGTTTTGGCAAAATACTTTAGAAATTGAGCTGAAAAAAGTGTCGGACCCGAGGTAGGAACGAACTTTTGGGTGGATGCTATATAGAGACTCGACTGTATTTTGACGCTAGAAAAAACGTATTTTGACGCTAGAAAAATTTTGACGCTAGAAAAAAGTATTTTGGCGCTAGAAAAGCGTCTTTTGACGCTAGAAAAAAGTATTACTCTTTTTTTCCACTTTTTGGCGTTCTGCCTATGTTATACTTTAGCCACATAGGCTTTATTTTAAAGCCATTTTGTGGTTCTTAAGACATTTTTTAGTCGGGCTAACGTGCGCTGGCCTACCCTGAGCCTAAGCCTAAGTTAAAAAAATAAGGCCTAAGTGGCTAAAATATAACATAGGGCAGAACGCCAAAAAGTGGAAAAAAGGCCCTAAGCCTCTACGCCATTTTTTCTCGTTGTAAAACGACTTTCCACGGCAAAAGAAAATAGTGCAAACCTTTTTTTTGCTGCTGATTTACGTCTTTTTGCAGCTGATTCACGTCTTTTTGCAGCTGATTTGGTCTTGCAGCTGATTCACGTCTTTTTGCAGCTGATTTACGTCTTTTTGCAGCTGATTCACCTTTTTTCTGCAGCTGATTTATTTTTCTGTCCAATACCAACCAATTTTGCCATATTTTGCAAGAATTCGAATTTTTTAGTCAGGAAATAACTTGGATCGGTCAGAATCCACCTCGGAATGGCCAGACCCTGAAACATCCGAACAAGTATCTAAATCCCCTAAATCCGTGCTTAGGGTGGTTAAAGATGGTTGAGAATGGTTCAGGGTGGAATTCTGAGTGATTAAGCCGATCGGACCGGAATTCTGATCCGCTTAATCGAATTTTCGCAAAAGTTTACCTTCCCCTTTAGTAAACCCAAAAAACCAACTTTCAGGGTCTTCTGGCCATTCCGGGGTGACCGATCCAAGTTATTTCCTGACTAAAAAATTCGAATTCTTGCAAAATATGGCAAAATTTGGTTGGTCTTGGACAGAAAATAAATCCGCTGCAGAAAAAAGGTGAATCAGCTGCAAAAAGACGTAAATCAGCTGCAAAAAGACGTGAATCAGCTGCAAGACCAAATCAGCTGCAAAAGACGTGAATCAGCTGCAAGACCAAATCAGCTGCAAAAAGACGTGAATCAGCTGCAAGACCAAATCAGCTGCAAAAGACGTGAATCAGCTGCAAGACCAAATCAGCTGCAAAAGACGTGAATCAGCTGCAAGACAAATCAGCTGCAAAAGACGTGAATCAGCTGCAAGACCAAATCAGCTGCAAAAAGACGTGAATCAGCTGCAAGACCAAATCAGCTGCAAAAAGACGTGAATCAGCTGCAAGACCAAATCAGCTGCAAAAAGACGTGAATCAGCTGCAAAAAGACGTAAATCAGCAGCAAAAAAAAGGTTTGCCCAAGAAAATATGCGCTGCGGCAGAAAAAAGTATTTTAGCGGCAGAAAAAGTTTTTCTGCGGCAACAAGAAGCTTTTTTACGGCAGAACAAAGTATTTTACGGCAACAAGAAGTATTTCTGCGGCAAACCTTTTGCGGCAAAAAAGTATTTTGACGGCAAGAAAAGTTTTGCCCTGTAAATAATTGGGGCTGTACACCGAAATATACGCGCCAATTTGGTACTTGGTCGTTTTGGTAAGCGGTCGTTTTGGTACGAAATTTTAATACTTTTTTCTAGCGTCAAAATTTTTCTAGCGTCAAAATACGTTTTTCTAGCGTCAAAATACGCCATTCTAGCGTCAAAATACGCTATTCTAACGTCAAAAGCCAGACCCTTTTCATCTGCCATCAAATGAATTTTTGCCGTGAAAATGCTTTTCTGCGTGTAATAGCTTTTCTGCCATAAATACTTCTTTCTACCTTCAAAACTTCCACTGTCAAAGATGTGGTCGTTATTTCCTGTTTTATTTCCTTTTCATTCTACTCAATCCCTATTCCCACATCTTCAAAATTATACTCTACGCCACATGATTCAGACCAGACAACTTTTATTCCAAATACCACACTCCAAGAACAAAGCGATAAAAATGAAAACAAAACATATGGACATAGCACATCCTCCTCTTCACAGCAGGCCAAACAGTAACAGCAGCTAAAGTATAGTTACCGAGTTTTGCTGTAGCTGTTGGATAAGAGGCGTTGACCATACCAGACCGAACTACCAGACATACCAGACAAAACAAATAAACATGAACTTGGTCCACGATCCTTGTTCAGCTGCATCCATTGTTCGAGGCAGTTTTCATCTTCAAAGTGGGCGATAGGATGATAGTTCAGACCAAATTGACGCTTTCTCACTTGTCCAATCTCAATGAAGGCTTCCATGTTGGCTGATAACTGAAATTAAGAATGAACACCCGTGAAACACATAGAAACAAGAAATGGCATATGAGAACACAATTTGACGCTAGAATAGCGTATTTTGACGCTAGAAAAACGTATTTTGACGCTAGAAAAATTTTGACGCTAGAAAAAAGTATTTTGGCGCTAGAAAAGCGTCTTTTGACGCTGGAAAAAAGTATTACTCCTTTTTTTCCACTTTTTGGCGTTCTGCCCTATGTTATACTTTAGCCACATAGGCTTTATTTTAAAGCCATTTTGTGGTTCTTAAGACATTTTTTAGTCCGGGCTAACGTGCGCTGGCCTACCCTGAGCCTAAGCCTAAGTTAAAAAAATAAGGCCTAAGTGGCTAAAATATAACATAGGGCAGAACGCCAAAAGTGGAAAAAAAGGCCCTAACGCCTCTACGCCATTTTTTCTCGTTGTAAAACGACTTTCCACGGCAAAAGAAATAGTGCAAACCTTTTTTTGCTGCTGATTTACGTCTTTTTGCAGCTGATTCACGTCTTTTTGCAGCTGATTTGGTCTTGCAGCTGATTCACGTCTTTTTGCAGCTGATTTACGTCTTTTTGCAGCTGATTCACCTTTTTTCTGCAGCTGATTTATTTTTTGTCCAATACCAACCAAATTTTGCCATATTTTGCAAGAATTCGAATTTTTTAGTCAGGAAATAACTTGGATCGGTCAGAATCCCACCTCGGAATGGCCAGACCCTGAAACATCCGAACAAGTATCTAAATCCCCTAAATCCGTGCTTAGGGTGGTTAAAGATGGTTGAGAATGGTTCAGGGTGGAATTCTGAGTGATTAAGCCGATCGGACCGGAATTCTGATCCGCTTAATCGAATTTTCGCAAAAAGTTTACCTTCCCCTTTAGTAAACCCCAAAAACCAACTTTCAGGGTCCTTCTGGCCATTCCGGGGTGACCGATCCAAGTTATTTCCTGACTAAAAAATTCGAATTCTTGCAAAATATGGCAAAATTTGGTTGGTCTTGGACAGAAAAATAAATCCGCTGCAGAAAAAAGGTGAATCAGCTGCAAAAAGACGTAAATCAGCTGCAAAAAGACGTGAATCAGCTGCAAGACCAAATCAGCTGCAAAAAGACGTGAATCAGCTGCAAGACCAAATCAGCTGCAAAAAGACGTGAATCAGCTGCAAGACCAAATCAGCTGCAAAAAGACGTGAATCAGCTGCAAGACCAAATCAGCTGCAAAAAGACGTGAATCAGCTGCAAGACCAATCAGCTGCAAAAAGACGTGAATCAGCTGCAAGACCAAATCAGCTGCAAAAAGACGTGAATCAGCTGCAAGACCAAATCAGCTGCAAAAAGACGTGAATCAGCTGCAAAAGACGTAAATCAGCAGCAAAAAAAAGGTTGCCCAAGAAAATATGCGCTGCGGCAGAAAAAGTATTTTAGCGGCAGAAAAAGTTTTTTCTGCGGCAACAAGAAGCTTTTTTACGGCAGAACAAAGTATTTTTACGGCAACAAGAAGTATTTCTGCGGCAAAACCTTTTGCGGCAAAAAAAGTATTTTGACGGCAAGAAAAAGTTTTGCCCTGTAAATAATTGGGGCTGTACACCGAAATATACGCGCCAATTCGGTACTTGGTCGTTTTGGTACGAAATTTTTCGTGCTGTTACCATAGAATTACTAACCGAAATAACTGCGTATTAAAAAAATCTCTTACTAAAATACCGTTTTTCGTGCTGCAACGAAAAAATTTCTTACTAAAAATCTCTTACCGAAACAATTCTCACTAAAAAAATTTCGTACCAAAACGACCGCTTACCAAAACGACCAAGTACCAAATTGGCGCGTATATTTCGGTGTACAGCCATAATTGGTTGTATATAGGGTTGTCGAATCGAACGTTCGATTTCGAACATTGTTCGAAATATTCGAGATTTTTCCGAACGTTCGACTTTGAACCGAACGTTCGTTCGACAATTTTCGAACCCGAACTTCGAACCGAACGTTCCTTCGAAAATTTTCGAATTCGAACTTCGAATCGAACGTTCGATTCGAAATATATCTAACTTCGTACAAAATACTTTCAATAAGAACTTAGAAACACGAAAAAGATTTTACCAAAACATGCGTAGCATCAATGCGCAGCAATTTTAGTGATGATTACATCCAGTTTTACAACAAACTGGTCGTCCACTTGGATCACTTTTTTTTCACTTTTTCGGCTCCAAAACAATTTTTCTAATTAATTTGAGCATGCTGAAGATGGTTTGACTATGGTAAATCACGTTTTATCGAAAAATTTCAGAATTATTGTGAACTCTTGATTTATCAAGATCAAGAGTTTACGATAATTCAAAAATTTCTTGATAAAACGTGATTTTGCCATAGTCAAACCATCTTCAGCATGCTCGAATTAGTGCAGAAAAGTTGTTTTGGAACCCGAAAAAGTGAAAAAGAAATTTGACCCAAGTGGACGACCACTTGGATATCTACCGCGAGGTTGCTGGTTTGAATCCACCTGGGAGCATACCTTTTTTTGGCGCTACTGTTATATACATACTCCCCCCCCTCCCCCCAAAAAACGCTACTCTAATATACACCATCCCCCCCCCAAAAATCGGACCTACTGTCATATACCCCCCCCCTAAAACCGACTTTTTTAGGGATGGTCAAAAATCATTTTTATACATAATTTCGCCATAAAAGGATCAGAAAAGCAATTTAAATGGGATTGCGGGCTGTATGGGAGAGGAAGGGAATAATATAGGGGCCACTTTTTGAGATGGTTGGGATCCTCAGAGTATTAATTCTCTAAGAGTCTAAGGGTACTTTCAAACCAGAAACTTGTGGTGCAGGCATAAGTATGAGTACTTTTCATGGACCAAGCCGACCAGCGGGGTGGACCCTGCGGGTTTGCACGTAAGCTTAGCACTTTTTGAGTGCTAGCCTAAATTTTTGGATGCTGGGTCTCTGGCTTGGCCCTGTTAGGGGAAATGCCTTAGGGGAATTGCTCTTCGGTGAAAAAGCAAAGATGTTGAACATAGAGTACTGGGGCCTACCGCACAAATAGCTCTGGTATGCATGTTTTTTCATGCATCCAGAGTCACTTTCGAGTGATTTGTGTCTAAGGTATGTGGGTGTGCGCATCTCAACTAGTTAGAGATGCGCGCACGCACTTACCTTAGACATGATTCCGAGAAGCATACTTGATTATAAAATGCATATAGAGTCTATTTTTGCCACGGCCTGAGTTGAAAAACATGGTATAGCAGCTAAAAAAGGTATATTACAGTAGACCAAATCCAGCTGACCAAACGACCTATTTTTGCAGAAACAAAGCTTACAAATAGGGTTTCAGGTAATTGGATTGGAAACCTGTGAAATTTCGACTATCTAAATGAAAAATTTCAGTCCTACTTAAAGTTCTGTTTACATAGTGTTGTACAGCCAGTTAGTAATGGCCTATATCGGTGGTATTTTATATCGAGGGTCAACTGTATTAGATATTTTATTGATCACTTTGTTCAGTGCGGAAAGTGTTGTTTCTATAAACGCTTTTATTAAACTAAAAATTATTTTGGAAACAAATCTTGCAAAGACCAATTGTTTCTCATTTGAATTTATTGTTGAATGACTCTTTGCTCAGTTGAATTTTTTCTAAGTTAGTTTGTGCTCAGTTGTGGGTGTGCCTATGCGACTTTCAATTAAATTCATTGAAATCTTAGGCCATGGCCAAAAAATATTGGATGTAGCAAGTGTAGTTAAAGGGCCATTGCCGTCCCCGACAACGAGAATTTCAAATGTTTGAATTCGCGCGGGACAGTTTAATTTAAACATTTGAAATTCTCGTTGTCGGGACGGCAATGGTCCTTTAAGGTAGTAAAGTGGTAGTAAAGTACAGAGAAACCACGGGGAAGAAGGCAGGTATTTTTTAAATTTCACGTTCAACAAAGGTTTCAAAACAAATTACGCCTCCACCTACGCTTAAAAACATAAGTTGGGACCTGTGCGTGTCCTTAGATAAAGGTTTGACTGTATTGGCTATCAAATAAGCCAAACTTTTCTGAGCGAGTAAAAAAGCTTGCGAGATTCCATTGTAAGTCGCATTAAAATCAATTGTTGCACAAACTGTCACGTCACACACATTTTGCATAAAATACACATAGAAGTTAGGGAACGAAAACGATGCAAGCAGAGACGCCAAAAAACGAGACCAAGATGGATTCAGTGGGAAATACTGTACTTTCGTAAGCAAATATTCTGGCGTTTTGCTTCCAAAGCGGTAATTTGAAAATAATAACTCTAGATGAATGTTGTACTTTTGTGAAAAAATAGTCATAAAATTACACAAAAGTTACCCCTGTTATTGGGTGAACTAGGAAATTCGTAAAAAAAAGCCAAGGGTATCTCTGATAAGGTAACTTTGCACGAGCTTCGTGTCACTACTATCTAATAGAAAAAATCTTATCTAACAGCCACGTTACCAAGAACACATAAGCCCCTTCACAACTTTTTTTTCCGTTCCTCAGTCTGAATATCAATCTTTGTGGATAGTTTCACAGTCATGTCTTGCTCAGCTATTTTTATTCTGGACCTCAAGGGCAATGTAAGTTTCAATTATAAGGTTGTGTTCAGGGACCATGACCTGTTTTTTCAACTCCAGGTAATCATGTCCCGAAACTACAGAGGAGATGTTGACATGACAGCCATCGAGAAATTTATGCCACTGTTATTGGAACAAGAAGATGAGGCAAAACATCACCCATTGTGCAGAAAAACGGTCTTAACTATATTTTCATCAACACATGAACATTTTCCGTATGTTTTTTTCTGTTGTATTGTATTTGATCTCATTCTTCATTTTAGTGGTGTCCCTATCCAAAAAGAACGCAAATGCTGCACTTATTTTCTCGTGGCTCTACAAATGTGTGGAAGTCTTCACTTGTTATTTTAAAGACCTGGAAGAAGAGAGCGTTCGAGATAATTTTGTTGTAATTTATGAGGTAGTTGCCTTCACTTTAGGGTGTCGATTTATGCCACAAGTTTAAACTATTTCTGCAGTCCATTCTACAGTCAAGTTCCGATGACGCGTAACCCCACAAGTCGTTCCTGCCTAGTATCCAATTTTTTATCTCAATGTTTGAAACTTTTTGCTATTTCTGTTTTGACAATCTGATCAAGACATTGTAAGGATTCTTATTTAGCGGCCTTTTTTAATAGAATTTTCCCACTGAAAACAGAAAATCTCGACAACTCATCTACTTTGAAAAAGGGTGACGGGTTGACAATATTTTGCTTTTTTCATGGAAGGAGAAAGTTGTGCCATTTCAGTTTGTGCCATTCCATTTGTGCCCAAATTTAGTGGATTATTCAGTCTTTTTGAACTGAATTATGGGCACAAATTGAATGGGCACAAACTGAAATGGCACAACTTTCTCCTTCCCTTTTTCATCGCATATCATAAGCCTCTGTATGTTTGAAATTTTCAGATAAAATAATTCAAAATAATTCAAAAATAATCGGACTTTTTGCGAATTTCGGCCAGAAAACCCAGTTTAGAGGCTATGTTGGAAATTTTAACTTTACGCCATCTGAAAGAGCAATCAATTTCAGTCATAGAGGTCACTTTAGTTTAAATTCTGTCTGATAAAATCACTGGGAAAAGAACGGACGCCAATTCAAATAAAGAAATTTTCTTTTGTTGATTTTTGAAAGTCAGCTTGTTCGGCTTACTATCTGTCAAAATTTCTAAGAAAATTTGGTCTACAATACACTAAAATGATCAGCAGGAAAAATGCAATAGAACCGGTGCCAGAACTTGCAAGACAACTAGCTAATTTTGAGTAATTTCCGCAAAACAATTTGACCCTTAAAGTACCTGAAACCAGCAATTTTTTTTTATAGAAATTAGGGTAGTTGCACATTGTTTTTTTGATTTCTTACGGTGTTTGAAAAAACTTCAAATACCATTGTGTAGAGCGTCAAAAGCTGCATCAGATACGAGTGTTGGATCCAGTGTGTGTTAGTGTTATTCTTCTTTTTGATAAGAAAACAAAAAGCAGACATATATAACCATGCATCCAGCATATTTATATTCTGGTTCGGACTAAAATTGCTGTCATTGCTGTAGCAGACCTTTTGTTTGCTCTCTCTCGAACCACAAGCTGTTCTTCTTCATCCACGATTTGAAAAGCTTGCCGATCTTCGCCATCACTTAATTAGTATTCTGTCGACTGGTCTTCATCACTTACCCATCCATGGCTATCTAAGATCATGAAAAGTCCAAAAATAACAACAATCTTTAGTTTAGAAAGGTCGATTTTTTTTGAACAGTTCTTTTGTCAAACGTATAATTGTCAAATGTATTTTGCACAAACAGGTCTTTTCAGAAATGCGCTTTGTTGAAATTTGTTTTTGGCGAACTGATTTTTTGGAAAACTTTGACTTTTACGAAACAGTACTTTATTATATATAACATCTAATTATAGAAACTGGGTAGCGCCATTTATTCAATTCCTTCAGGTCAAAAGAAACCACTATCATACCTCAAACCTAACATTTGGATCTGATGCAGTTTTTAACGCTCTACACAATGGTATTTGAAGTTTTTTCAAACACCGTAAAAATAAAAAGAAACAATGTGCAACTACCCTAATTTCTATAAAAAAAATTGCTGGTTTCAGGTACTTTAAGGGTCAAATTGTTTTGCGGAAATTACTCAAAATTAGCTAGTTGTCTTGCAAGTTCTGGCACTGGTTCTATTGCATTTTTCCTGCTGATCATTTTAGTGTATTGTAGACCAAATTTTCTTAGAAATTTTGACAGATAGTAAGCCGAACAAGCTGACTTTCAAAAATCAACAAAAGAAAAGTTGGCGCTATTAGCGAATACAAAACCCCCCCCCTAACAAATTTTTTTTCAAAATCAGGTTTTAACCATTTCTAAGTAATTCTTATGAGCTGAAAACGATAAAAAGGTGATTTCGGGCATTTTCTGACCTAAAAAGTTGATTTTGGGAAAAAAAATTTGACCAAAATTCGACTTTTTGCCTTGGGGACCAAGGTATTCTACCTCGTTTTGTCACTGGAGCTAGGCAAAAGAGTCTCCATATGCATTTTATAATCAAGAGTGCTGCTCGGAATTATGTTTAAGGTAAGTGAGTGCACGCGGTTGCAGTGACGAATCCCCCCCCCACGGGGACTGATCAGGTGAAGGAGGATAACTTCATATTCGTGTTTCTCGACCCCGATTTCATGAGAAAGCAGAGCATTTTTTTGGTTCTGAGAAAAAAAAACTTTTTCGAACACACAGGGGGGGGGTATCATGGTTTTTTAGTCAAAATTTGAAAAATTTAAATTGGCGCCTTTTAAATTTTAAAGAGAGTAAGGGCTGTATTGGAGAGGGAAGGGAATAAAAGGGGGCCACTTTTATGGCAGGACGTTAAAAATTCAAAATTTTTGTATTCTTCGGCTGCCTCACCATGTTTTTCAACTGGGCCGTGGCAAAAAGAGACTCTATATGCATTTTCGATCAAGAGTACTTCTCGGAATCATGTCTAAGGTAAGTGAGTGCGCGCATCTCTAACTCTCAAGCCGCCTGCGCCCCCTTCGGGGGCGCATAGGGCTTGGGGGCTTGGAGTTGAGATGCGCACACCCACATACCTTAGACACATCACTCGAAAGTGACTCTGGATGCATGAAAAAGCATGCATACTAGAGTTTATTTATGCGGTAGGCCCCAGTATTCAAAACTATGTTCAACATCTTCTTGTTAGTGGCCCTTGTGTGATTAGTGGCCCCCTTTTATTCCCTTCCCTCCCTATACAGCCCTTAATCCCTTTGAAATTCAAAAGGCGCCAATTCAAATTTTCGAAATTTTGACTAAAAAACCATGATACCCCCCTGTGGATCGAAAAAAAATTTTCTTCAGAAATAAAAAAACAGCCGCTTTCTCATGAAATCGGGGTCGAGAAACACGAATATGATGTTATCTCTTCAATCTGATCAGTCCTCGTGGGGGGGGGGATTCTGAACTCAAGCCGTGCACGCATCTCTAACCTAACAATCACTCGAAAGTGACTCTGGATGCATGAAAAAAACATGCATACCAGAGCTATTTGTCGATTCCTGCCACGAACGACTATGAACTGGCCACAATCTCAACTGGCCACATTCAAGTGGCCACACTCAACTGGCCTTTAACCTTGTTTTGGTAACCGGAACTGGGCAAAAACAGTCTCTAATGCATGTTTTATCAAGAGTCTTGCTCGGAATCATGTCTAAGGTATGGGGTGTGCGCATCTCTAACGCTCCTGCGCTCCCTTCGGGGGCGCAGGGGGCTTGGAGTTGAGATGCGCAGACCCACATACCTTAGAACACAATCACTCAAAAGTGACTCTGGATGCATAAATAATGTATGCATACCAGAGTTTCTTTATGCGGTAGGCCCCAGCTAACAAACTATGTTCAAATCCCATCTTTTTAGGACAGAATTCAAACTAAAGTGACCTCTATGACTGAAATTGATTGCTCTTTTAGATGGCGTATCCGAGAATGACAGTTTTTTTCAATCGCATTTTTGACCACCTTGTTCAGACTGAAAATCAAAGTGAAAATAAATCGGATTCTCCATGAAACTCTGCATGAGAAGCAACTTGTCTCACAATACGGCCTTACCGTGTTAAAGGGCCGTGTACAATCGATTATTTCCGCAGATGACTACTGCAATACACTTAAAATGGCTAATCTTACAAAAAAATCAATTTTTACTTAGCTGCTAGACGAGATGTCTGACTTCGGATATCTCAGACCACTGAACCGAGAATTCTTCAAGAATACATCACTCAAGAAACTCACCAACTAGAAATTGCTCCTCGTCCACCCATGGCAGTCACCAATGCTGTGTCCTGGCGGTCCGAAGGAATCAAGTATCGCAAAAACGAAGTGTTTTGGATGTGATCGAGTCGGTCAATCTCTTGGTGGGTGTCTTCACCAGTCTGGACATACAATTTTAAAAAATTTTGTTTAGGCCAATGCTTCAGGAACTGTTCTGAGAAGTGAGATTGTGGGATCCATCCGAATGCGAGTGATACTCTCTGGCATGCCTGAACTGAGACTTGGGTTGAATGACAAGGTGTTGTTCCAATCGGTTGGACGTAAGTCACTTTGTGGAAAGAGTATTGCACAATTTTCTTGTCCTTGCTTTAACAGTTAAATCTAACCTAACTGGTGCAGTGTTCCGCACGCAGGGACCCGCCGGACTTCGTTTTATGTCATATGCCAAAAAGGCGTTTTAAATGTTTCTAACGCAGTTATAAGTTGTAAAACGGTAGAAGACACGTTTTTAGGTTTCGGAAAGCACTTTTTTAGAAAAAATTTTTTGACTCCCAGGGGGGTTCCATGATTTTTTTTGGCTAGGTGCTATTTGTCAAAACGAAATTTGTCAAAAACGAAACTTGTCAAGACAAAATTTTCTCGTTTGCAAAGTGCTTTAGTATTTTTTGGCTAAAATTGTTTTACGCCGCCAAATTATTCTTTTACCCGCCAAATTATTCATTTATCCCCAAATCGTAAAAATGAGTATTTCTCGATGTTTTATGTCGTAAAGTTTTTTTGATCATAATGTAGCCCTGAATCTCTAGTTTCTGATAAGCTATCAACTGACTCCTTGTTGTTGAGAAAATTTTTGAGAAATACCCGTTTTTATGAAGCAACACCTCTTTCAAAAATGAGTATTTTCAAACTTTTCTCAACAACAAGGGATCAGTTGATAGCTTATCAGAAACTAGAGATTCAGAGCTGCATGATGATCAAAAGAAAAAAATTTAGGACATAAAAACACCGAGAAATACTCATTTTTACGATTTGGGAGGATAAATGAATAATTTGGCGGGGTAAATAATAATTTGGCGGGGTGAAAGAAAGTACGACCCTACTAGCGAATACCCCCCCAACGATTTTCACTTTTTTTACTTTAGTAAAAAGTACCCAATATATGTCCAGACCCCGAAAAATGTGCGCAAACTCTTCATTAGTCACAACTTCCGTACGCTGGCCTACCCCCAAGCCTAAGGGCTAAGCCTAAACTTGTTGTTTGCAAGGGTAGTTACAGCAATTTTTAAAGGTCGGATGCTTGGGGGGGGGTATTCGCTAGTAGCGCCGAAAGTACTTACAGACATTTTTTTTTGCTTTTACTACCTGAATACTTTGTCCTATGTTTATCTAGTAAAAAAAACACAGTAAAACACTTTGCAAGCGAGAAAATTTTGTCTTGACAAGTTTCGTTTTTGACAAATTTC
The DNA here is from genome assembly GCA_004194705.1 of Ditylenchus dipsaci. Taxonomy (NCBI): domain Eukaryota; kingdom Metazoa; phylum Nematoda; class Chromadorea; order Rhabditida; family Anguinidae; genus Ditylenchus; species Ditylenchus dipsaci. The sequence goes on from SADC01000402.1 coordinate 132,160, forward strand.
GTTTTGACAAATTTCGTTTTTGACAAATCTCACCTAGCCATGCTCAAAATTTGAATTATCGCCTTTCGAATTTTCAAAGGATTAAGGGCTGTAAAGGGAGGGGAAGGGAATAAAGAGGCCACTTTTATGGAAGAACGTTAGAAAAATAAATGCTTGTATTCTACGACTGTCCTACCATGTTTTTTTCGAGTCTCAGAGAGTCTCTATATGCATATTAAGATCAACAGTACTTCTCGGAATCGCCCCGGGCGGCAATTAGAGGAAATACGGTAAGTGGTCGTCCACTTCATGCGAATTTTTTTAAGTTTTTCATGTTCCAAAACTTGTTTTCTGGACTGATTCGGGCCGCTATAGATGGTTTGATAATAGTGAAATAAGGTTTTGTAAGGTATCTTTTTAGTCTTGGGCAATAATTGATTTCGGTAAAATCAATTATTGCCTAAAACTCAAAAGATACCTTACAAAACTTATTTCACTATTATCAAACCATCTATAGCGTGCCCGAATCAGTCCAGAAAACAGGTTTTACAACCCAAAACGTGAGAAACATTTTCGATCCAAGTGGACGACACTTGGTTTAGTTGGTACATGGATTATCCAGTAAAACTGAGGTTGGATCATAGAAAACATCTTAAATTTTTAAAGTTCTTTGCAAGAAAAAATATTGCTACCCGGGTACTACTACACTACCTGAGTTCCCCACCTGGGTATGACTACCTGGGTAAGACAAAATCAAGTGGTCGTCCACTTGGATCAAGAGAGTAAATGTGGTGTTGGTAAGGACAACAGATATTTGGCTTGTGGAACTCTTTTTAATGTGTTGACTGAAGTGGGCGGAGAGATCATAATAGTAACAAAATGTGATAGTGTTTGCAACAGTTGATAGTTGATAGCTGAGAGTGAAGTACTCTCACTATTACTCTCAGCTCTCAATTGTTGGAACACTATCACTATCAACTATCTTCTCTTAACTCTATCTGTTGGAATAGCCCCAGGTCGAAGGTTCGACTCCGTCTGAAACAAATTTTTTCCCAGTTGTTTTCAAATAAGGACAAGTCAGGTGCCTATGCTAGGCGGAACTCTTCATTGCTCCTCATCCTCGTCGTAATTTCGTCTATCGATAGCGCCTCTAGCAAATTTACATTTCATCTGTATCATCATCAATATCTGCATAATTGTGTTCTGGCCGACATACTCTTGTGTTTCCTTGCCATCAATAGACCTTTGCACGATATCTCTTTCCATGGATGCTCTACTAATGCCTTTAGGTTGATGGTTTTCTCTTCCCCCCTTACTTATAGGTGCTTTTGTATGTAGACACCACCGATCGGCTGTTTTCTATTACTCTAATCTCATTCCATCCCTTCGACCCGGAGAAAACCATGGGGGAGTTGAGATGCGCACACCCACATACCTACTCTGGATGCATGAAAAAGCAGGCATACCAGAGTTTTTTGTGCGGTAGGCACCAGTTAACAAGGACTATGTTCAAATTACACCTTTTTCGGTATTTATGGGGTATCGCAAGGTATTTAATTCCAGTGGATTGCCTCCAAACTGCACTGGAAATCCAATAACTTTAAAAATCCAGTGGATTTCCACTGGCGTTCCAGTGGAAAATGGTGAATCCACTGAATTTACCACCAAATTCAGTGGTCAAGAGGTGGAATCCACCATTCGCCACTGGAATGCCACTGGATTACCAGTGGAAACAATGAGTTTCAATGAAGTTAGTGGCAATTTAGTGGAACCACTTAATTACCACTGGAATGCACTGGATATCCAGTGGATATTTTGCTTCTTATTAAAGAAACTAAAATGAGTATTTTGAGCCGATTCTTCGTTGCCTGTACAGATCAAAATATCGACTCTATTCAACAAGGGGGGGGGTTTGCCGTGGTCCCCTGCTGAATATTTCTCGTTATTTTTCAGGCTTAGGCTCAGGCAAAAGACAGGCCAGTGTATGTTAGGACAGACTCAAACATAAGTCTAAAATATGTTTGAGTTCATACTAATTTACGCTGGCCAACTTTTTCCCTTAGCCTAAAGCCTGAAATGTAACAAAAAACAACAGGGGGACCAAGGCGAAAAAAAACCTTTTTTTGGATAGGGCCAAAATATCTTTAACATTCATTTCAATAGTTTCTTTTGAGGTTCTCAGATTATTCCAATTGCTATCATTAGCGAAAAAAATTAAAATATTTTAATTATCGATCAATCTGGAAACGTCTACTTATTGCCCTCTAAATTATGTACTTGAATTTTCATGGATTTTAGTCGCGTATTTAATACGTAACAATAAATAAAATAAAATAACGCTTTTTTAAAACCATCCAAACTATATATATTACTCAATTTGAAAATAAATTTTGGTGGCTCGTTAGAAAAGTAAGATCCGGAGGAATTGAATTCAAAAGATTGAAAAATTACTAAAGAAACTTTGTAGAAAAGTGCCAATATAAAATTTTTATAAGAACTCAGTAATTAGCTGGTAAAATTTAGACTTTTATAGGCCACCTCAGTTACAGAAGTTTTCGGACTAATTTGTGTGTTTAAAATACGTCAAAAATTTGCAAATTTGAAACGAAATGGATTTTTTCTATTCTTATCTTAGTTTACAAATCCCGGAAATTTTTTCGGGACCACGGACGATCACAAAATTTCCTTTCTAAAATCTCGATCCCGAATTTTTTCCCTCCGAAAATCCCGTCTCGAATTCTGCCGGAAGTCTTCTTTCTGTCTACAATGGACACATTATAATTAGTTTATATTCAAATGGTCGACTTAATATCTTGTTTGTGTTGCCATGTCGATCATCTTACGGTTTCAGTATTCTGCAATTCTTATACTACTCACATTAGAATTTCATTGATAGCCGTCATTAATAACTGTGGCACTGCACAAACTTAGCAGAAAGAAACCATTTTTCGGTTCTTTCGAGGCGTTCAGATGGTTTCAGGTGCTAAAACTGTTTTTAGTGGTTTGAAGTGTTAGCCGGTGTTAAGTGCACCTCATTTTATAAATGATCATGGTGATGGTGGTCATGGTGTTCATGTTGACCATGATCAACTGAATAACCAGTATGATGGACCAAGGACCAAGGAATTTAA
>SADC01000403.1:0-104991 GCA_004194705.1 Ditylenchus dipsaci
GTTTTCCACACTGCTACGACCTGAATAACTAAAAAAGCGGCAAAACACACTTGCCGTAAAATGTAGTTTGACAAAGTCTTACACGGAGATCAACAAAAAAAAATTCTCTTTGTTGAAATGATATGTTTTAGAGAGAATGTTACAACCTCCATGTTTGGCTGGTAATCACAATGATAGGTTTGTGAAATCCTAGCTTTGCTTTGCAGTGATAATGATTGTTTATAGGATAGTAGAATTGCCTATGTCACACCTTGAGTCCGAACTGTGCCCGATTCCTCTTGCAGCACTGCCAAGAAGTTAGACCACATCCTAGTGAACTTCAACATCAGCATGGCTCTTTTGGAGGATTGGATACAGCGATTATGGACGAGGTAGATTTTACTAATTGGCAAACTAATGGAAATTTGTCAGTAAAAATCGACTTAAAAGATTCAAGCTAAAGTTCCTTTTACCCCTGGCCCAATCATTGCTTTTTATGGTAGAAAACACGAAAAAAACTAGAGATAGAAAAACGCCATCCAGCGAGCTTCCGGGACGCGATTTTACCTACGGTTGACCCAGGACCGGGATTTGTGAACCTATTCAGCGGGACCCAGTATGGATCTCGGTAAAATGACTGGGATTTCATTGGCTTAGTTTAAGCTGCAACGTAGCAATTTGGTTTTTTAATTTGATATCAAACTAATCGTGATATCATTTGACTATTTAGCAAAAAGCAGTAATTTAAATGCGCAATCTTTTCGGATTCCACAGACACTATTATTCCTTGAAAATACCGCGCCACACATTAAAAAGCTCTTTAACCCTTAAAATGCGCCACTGCCGTATATGGGACAAATTAAAAAATTTATTTCCTCAGAATTTTTTTCTACCAAGTTGGTAAAGAGGCGGAAATTTGTGAACTAACCATTTCGCGCTTTTTTTGAAAAGCTTGGCAATGAAGTCTCTATTTTGACCTGATTTTTTAATGGATCAAATTGAATTTCCCCACAAAATTGTGAAAATCCCCACCAAATTCTGAATTTTCCACCAAATTTTTAAAACGACCATATCTCAGTGTTTTCCTATCTTTCTATCATTTTTTATTTTTTTTCAGACAGCATGCAGCCCTACTCTTCTAGTTTCTAATGAGCCATCAAACAAATTGTTAATTTTTAAAAAACACTGAGAAAAATTGGTTTTTAATAACAACTTCTTGTTTTATGTAAACTATTTTTTCTCAATGTTTTGATTATAACAGTTTTCGTTGATGGCTCATAGAAACTAAAAAGTAGGGCTGCATGCTAGTCTGAAAAAAATAAAAAATGATAAGAAAACACTGAGATATGTCGTTTTAAAAATTTGGTGGGAAATTCAGTAATTTGGTGGGGAATTTCACACTTTTGGTGGGGAAATCACATACAGCCATTTTTTATTGTCTGCGGCTATCAGAGTCCGAAATGGCTAGGGTTCCGGATTTTACCAGTCGTTTTTTTCAAATTATATAACCTTTTCACCCAAGACGCATGAGTCTTGATAAACCACACCTATTTTTAAAATATCGCGGTCTGAATAAGATAATTGTACAGACGAGTCTATATAGCATCCACCCAAAGTTTCGTTCCCACTCGGTCCGACACTTTTTTTTAGCTCAATTTCTGAAGTATTTTGCAAAACTGATTCGTCAGTCTAGTGGAAATATCGCAGGGATTCCGATTTTGCCGATCGTTTCTCAGAAACATGGTAATTTTTGCCATTTAGACCCGCAAACCTCTATATAGCATCGCGCTTTTTGAGATTTAAGGATGCCTAAACTGCGATTGAGCCCGCATTTTTTGGGTCAGGTGGATGTCAAACTTCAAAATAATTCAAGAAAACTGCAAAACACGCTAAACATCTTTTTTTTTTGTAGGATTTGAAAACTTTGGCCTTCTAAACGTTGGAGTTATGGAATGCCTGGGTCTCAGCCTACAGTCTGCATCCCATTAGCAAGTTTTTCATATATCGAGGAAGGACCGATCCCCACTCTTATCGATCCCTATAAGTGCCAAGAGCCAGTTGTTGTGATGCCTACTCGCAGCACCACCCCCTTCACATCAACTGGTCTATAGCGTCAATTAGTGGAGGGCTTAATTCGGTCAACAGATTGAGCCACACTAAGCGCAACTCCCTCTGCAAAAGTGTTTGGATGAGGATGAAGCTGAGCTGTGTGAACTTGCTGCCAAACCCACCTCGAGCACTGTGCCATCTGAACCTGTGGACAGCACTGTGGCTACTTCATTTACCTGAGAATGAGAGCCCATAAGGCACGAGAAGGCCAGAAATCGATAAACAGGAGCAAGATCCGATTCTTGCCGAATTCATAGAAATGCACCGCCTGTGATGTCCACTTTGCAACACTTTGCGAGAGAAGAGGATTGCTGGAGTGGCTAAGCATCTGCATTTGTAATCACACTTTTAAGCAAATGTTGTTGAGGTGAATAATCTATATTAATAGATTATTTAATATTAATATATTATTTGTTATTTAATATCTATTTAATAACAATATATTTTCTAGTCGCACAAAACTTACCTCTAATCTGGCTTCTCAAACAAATGCTCACCTCAAAATGCATCGACCAGTGGCTTTAGTACTCCTAGCTTTGGCAAAACAAGCACATCCAACTTCTGTTGTTCCTACGGCTTCAGACAATCAGGTTGGCCACTGACGGATAGTTTAATGGCGGCTGTGTCTTCGGTATTCGAAGTAATGAGCAAACAAGGTTTGGAGACTGGAGAATCTGCGAAGCCAGGAGATGAGAAAATTGTGGAGGAGGGAGGGGCAGGCTTTAGTGAAGAGAAGAGTGAAGATACTCAAGAAGTGTACGATATTATGAAAATGCTGAAGGTAAAATTTTATTTTTGAAATTAAAAACTTTAAAGAATTCCACCGTATGAGAATCGAACAGACTGCATTTACGAGAAAAAAACGACGCTACTGGCTTATACCCCCCCCCAAAAGCTACTTTCTTATACCCCCCCAAAAATCGGACCTACTGTCATATACCCCCCAAAAACCGACTTTTTGGGAGTGTCTAAAAACCATTTTTATGCATAACTTTGGCCATAAAGGGACCAGAAAGCAGTTTAAAAGGGATTATGGGCTGTATTGGAGGGGAAGGGAATAATACAGGGGCCACTTTTTTTTAGCTGCTTTTACATGTTTTTCAACTCGGGCCGTGGCAAAAATAGACTCTATATGCATTTTATGATCAAGTGTACTTCTCGGAATCATGTCTAAGGTAAGTGCGTGCGCGCATCTCTAACTCTCAAGCCCCTGCGCCCTTCGGGGCGCAGGGGGCTTGGGGGCTTGGAGTTGAGATGCGCACACCCACATACCTTAGACACAAATCACTCGAACGCGACTCTGGATGCATGAAAAACAATGCATACCAGAGTTATTTTATGCGGTAGGCCCCAGTATTCAAAACTATGTTCAACATCTTTGATTTTACGACCGAAAAGGGTTTCCCCTCTTCAGGCCTGGAGCTACGAGCCAGAGGCTCAGCCGTCCAAAATTTACACGACAACATCAAGGATCCACCCGGCTGATCGGTCCGATCATTTCGAGGAGTTATACTTTACGTGCACCACAGTGGCTGGGTTTGAAAGTGACTTCAACGCTAAGAGAATTAATACTCTTTGGTACTTATAGGCACTATAGAAGTGGCCCCTGTTTTGTCCCTTCCCTCCAATACAGCCCTTGAACCCTATTTTAATTGCTTTTCTGGACCTTTTATGGCAAAATTATGCTTAAAATTATGTTTTGACCACTCCTAAAAATCTTGATTTTTGGGGGGGTATAGCCAGTAGGTCCGAGGATTGGGGGGGTATTAAGAAAGTAGCTGTTTTGGGGGGGTATAAGCCAGTAGCGCCAAAAAACCGCCAAGAGCCAAGAAGTTTATCGCCAAGCTGTAAGTTTCTTTATTACCGACGGTTAGTTTATAGTAACTTTATCACCGACCGTTACTTACTCAATCCCTAAAAACAAATCGTCATTAAAAAGTTTTCAATAAAAAACTACGAAGATTTAGAGATAATTTAAAATATTCGATTCTATATTTTTTTTCCAAAAATCAAAATTTTAGCTGACCAACTGTCCTCATACAATGCGCCAACCAACTCAGTCCTACCCTCCTACCTCAACACCCCAGCTGGACCTTCAAGCAGCGTACCTTTCTACGATGATTTCGAGCTGATCGACTACCCTTTGTATCAAACGAAGGTGCCAACAGCACTATGGGCAACCAGTTCCAAATGCTGTATTGTCCAAACTGGAGTGATTCCATCGACATTGAGTTTGCTGATTTCATTGAGCCAGACCCCCTGCAATCCATTATTGGGACTGTTGGGCCATTCTCTGATGATTGGTAAGTCAATTTGACAAAGTGAAAATTCTTAATATAAATTCAAATTCAGAAAACACCGCCCTATCGCAGCCATCCAATCACGCACACATCCAGCGATTCCACTACTTGCCAACCTCCAGCCCACGTCCTATTAGTTCTAGGTCTATTCCTCAGACTAGATAACTATGCTGAACTTTTTGTAACCATCGATCGACCCACCGCCAAACGACTTCTCAAACTAGCACTCGACGTGAGCACCACAGATAAGCGGTATCAGAGCTGCTATCTGGACTCAAACCCAATTTCCCGGGCTCAAATCCAGATCAAGACCCATTTCTTACCCTCTGGCCTACTATTCCAAATTCAAGCCGACATCCAGCCAATCCAAATTAGCTGGAAGCAAAAAAATTCTCAAGCCAGTTGGTCCAGAAGCCAGTGGTCACCAGCAGCTGGCCCTGTTTCCATTTGTTGTGCTGGAGAAGTTGTTCAACCTAACTTCAGTTGAGCAAGTCGGCCTGGACAAGGCGGTCAGTGTGCGCAACCAGGCTTTGGAACTGGGTATTGTGGATGTGCTGCTGATCTGTCTAGCCCATTTCGCCCATCAAAACCGAAGTGTGAGCAGTTGAGAGAAGGTCAGGAACACCCAGATGCGGTGGGCCAGATCATTGGACATGTGTTGACAGCCACTAACTGTATAGAGACTATCAAGAGTTTGAGCAATAGTACCATAGCTGCAGCTGGTCAAACTGAGGGAGGCTATGGTAGCAGTTATGCTGTTCCCACGGCTACTGCGGCTACTGCTGGTCAGGCTAAGAATACTGCTGTGTCGGCGCCTACTTCTACAAATGCTGCTGCTGCGAAGAGCAATGCAATTTCTGGGCTAAAGGCACAGGTTTTGGATCGGGAAGCACTCAACAACAGTGGAATGTAAAAGAGGTGATGGCTAGGAGGAAGCAGGACGAGGAGAATGTGACATGTTTGCTGAACGTAGGCTTTTGATTAGAATTTGAGTGATTTAGGAAAATTTAGATTTAAATCAGGCTCCCGCATACTTCACCGTAACATTGATATTCCGGCGAAACAAAATTTTGCTTCGGCAGAATATGTTTCGGCAGCGTTTCGGCGAAACACGTGTTCTGTTCCGGTGTTTCGGTCAAGTATGGAAAGCCTATCAAGAATTTTGGTTCGAATCTCGATCTCCGACGAACAGTGTTTTCAAAAATGAAATGGAAAATGGAATATGGAATATTCCGTTATGGAAATGGAATGGAATTCCATTCCACCCTCAAAATGGAATGGAATTCAAATCCCATTACATTTTATGGGTGGAATGGAATGGAATCCACTTTCGCATGAAATATTCCATTTTCGGCTGCCAGACAAATTCTAATGTTTTTAGAATTTCGTCGCGCGATATAATGTAATATTTTTTCGGTGATTTCGGTTGTTTCGCCCGGTCGTTTCGCCCGAATTTACCGAAAAAAATATTAGAAAATGTCGCGCGACAAATTCTAAAAATATTAGAATTTGTCTGGTAGCCTCCATTTTCCATTCCATTTCTAAGGGGCCTAATCGTTTTGCCAATGAAACTTCCGCCAATGAGATCTTTTTACCAATGAGATCACTTCGCCGATGGTATGTTTTCATTAATAGCTTCTTTTCTCAAGTATTGTTATTCTCTTGCACTGCAAATCACCACTCATTTTGTAGGCGGTGAGATGAGCTTTAAAATGAGTGGTAATTTACTTGACAAGAGAACAAGAGTACTTGAGAAAATAAGCAATCGGCGAAAACATTTTTTTTTTGAAAACACTGCAGACGAAGCAAATTTGAATCAAATGTTTTTTTGTATCGCAACGGAGTTAAAAATAAACTGATTTTTCACCCAAGTTCTATGTTGTAAATTTCTGATCAGCTCTCTCATGAATTTTTAGCTGCTTACTTTTTTTCTCCGATTCGGCTTCTTTTTTTACTCTGATATTTTTTGTGTCTGTGACAACAGCAGTGTTTTCGAAAAGGCTCAAATTGTTTTACCCCCGTCAAATTATTCTTTTACCCCGTCAAATCGTAAAAATGTGTTTTTTATCTCCAAAAGTATTATTAATTTTTTTCAACATTTTCACATCAAAATGTAGCCCTGGATCTCGGCCAGGGTTTGCAGTTTTTTTCTCGAAGTCCGACAGAAAATGCTAGTAAGCCATTTTTGCCCTAACTTTATCTAGTCTAGTAAAAACAAAATGTCACACTAGCATTTACAAAAGTTTGATTTTGCGGGGAATTTTCACTAGCATTTGTAAAGTCTAGTAAAAACAAAATGCCACACTAGCATTTACAAAAGTTCGATTTCGCTGTAAATTCTTTACTAGCATTTGTAAAAGTCTAGTAAAAACAGATCAGCAAGCTAGCATTTACGAAAGTTTGATTTTACAGTTAGTTCTCTACTAGCATTTACGAAAATTTGGTTTTACAAATAATTCTCTACTAGCATTTAAAAGTTTGATTTTCAGTCAGATTTCTACTAGCATTTTCTAAAGTCTAGTAAAAACAGAAGACTCAGCTAGCATTTTTCAAAGTTTGTTTTGGAGAATACTTTTTTCTCCGACTAAAACACTTTTTTTCCGACTAAAATATTTTTTTTCCGACTAATTTTCTTTTTTCTCCGACTAATTCCTCGTCCGTCTATATGACCTGAATCTAAGGTCTCTGATCTAATTTTTCTGTTTGTTTGATATTTAACAGTAGTGATGCGCTTACTTCACCGATCTAAATGCTTATATTGGTGTTCTTGACTGTTATCAGTAGACTCAGCTACTTTTTTATTTGTCCTGTTATGCATTGATTTTTAGCGATATACACATTATATTCTCACTTTTCAGTACAGTACTGTGAAATAGGTTACTTAAAGAGAGTAAGAAAAAGCAAGGACATTGAAAAAGCGCCGCTATTCCATTGTTTTCATGTTTTCTATGTTTCAGCCTATAGATAAAATTATGAAAAGTACTCCAAACTCTACATCTCACTCCTATTTTTTCTCATTGTTTCCAAGTACGCTAACTTTAGTCAAACTCCATGAAACTGCTTGCTTGAGTAAAATAGCAAAACTACCACCTCTACACGCCACGAAGTTTATTTACCAACATACCACAATTTCACGACAAGAAACAATAACAAAACCAGGATTTTACTAAATGATAGTGCTCTAGAAGCAAGTTTTGGACGACCAACTTTCCTCTTTCTCTGAATAGGATTCTCTCTTGCGTCAGGAGGATAAGCTAGCTTTTGATTGGTGCACATCACCATCAAAGCATGCTTGCACAGCTTCTTTTTCATACCTTCTTTACAGCTACACACTTCGTAGCTAGGCCATATTGAGGAAGGACGAATGATTCGTAGACTCTTCAGGATCAATTTGTAACGCTTCCATTCGATAAAAGAAATAGCTTCAAGTTCGTTGTACATTTGACCCAGTATATTTTTATCCTAAAACAGGCTGATAAAAGGCAGAAAGAATATACAGTAAGTTAAATTGAAACCAAATTTATAGCGCTCGATGAGGGGATAATGAGACACTGTATCTTTACTCCATCAACCAGCACATCCAGTACACTGCGCTTCTCTTGCTTTAATCGATAGGCCTCTTGATAAAGAGATGGTGAAATACTTGGAGCTTGTACGTAGCATCCACTTGAATCATTTTAGACTGTTGCTGGAACCTTCTCAATTTCTCAGTTGTCCAAGTAAGGCAAAAGACGATCTTCTCACTAATCACTGATGAAGCAAATCCACATACGAAGGTCTTGTTTTCATCTTCCTATGGGACGGCAGCATTACTGATGGCATATGCTTTCAGTTGTTCCAAGGAGACAATTGCTTCGCTTTTATTCTGCCGGCACTTGAAGTTCTCTATCTGTTTGATCGATGGTTGCAGGGAATCTCTCTCATTCCGACGCGTATCCTGAAACGAGATTAAAGATTAATTTATCGTGAAAAAGCAGTTACCTGAATCTTTCTTTGCAAATTCAGAGCTGTTGAACCCAAATTTGTCGCATCAATTCTTTGTCTTCTTCTAGAAAATTTGGTCGTCTGATCGGCTTATGGTCATGAGTTACACTGCTTTCTTCGACAATCACCTTCAGGCTATTCTGTGGATAGAGCACACGCAGTTTGACCTTGCACTGGTAGTTTGTCATCTGGGCATAGCGACAAAGATAGTCATCTGCCCTGTGTTTCTCATAGTTCCTTGATCTCTGTCTAAATTGCAAGAATAAATTTCAACAATACAGTCAACCCTCGATTTAACGGCACCCCTGGGGACCGGGCCAGGGGTGCCGTTAAATCGAAGGTGCCGTTAAATCGAGGTATCTGAAACAAAAATATTGTAGAGTGCCGTTAAATCGAGGGTCTAACATATGATAGCTTGCAACACAACATTATCCGACCAAAATTTGCTTTTATTTTCGGCAATAACAGCATAAACTCATTTCAACAAACGTTGTTCAACAGTTAGACTGAAAATAATTAGTGATTTTTGGCTGCACTTGCGTATTTCTTCGCTCTTTGTAGAAGTAGTGATCGAGTGAATCGCTGAGACGGAGTATAGTAGGATCTGCAGAATTCTCTCCCAGATATTGACGGACGAATTGTAAATGCCTTTGTGCCTCAAAACGACTGACTGCAGGTTGCTCTGGCTCAATTTCTTCGGCATCCATAGCTTCATTGTCACTTTTGCCAGGGTTTTTTTTTGCTCAACTTTGCTCAACACTTTTGCTCAACGAAACTCTTCAATAATTTTACCGAGCGTGAGAGCACCACCTACTTGAAGCGAGCATGCAAAGATGTGTGGAGAACAACATTAAATTACCTTTAAGTGCCATTGTCTTGTTCGGTAGAAGCTGCCGAAATAACCTTGTTTCATCGGCGTTAAAAAGTTGAAAAAGTCAACATTTAACAATAAAAACGAGACACCAATGTGTGGAAACTAGCCGAATTCAAACAGACAGTTGTTCACAAAAGTTGAATTTTGTCAAAATTTCAAAAAAATTTCTCTTTTCTGACTTATATGCCGTTAAATCGAGGGTCTTTATCTTTGAGGGGACCGGGCCAGGGGTGCTGTTAAATCGAGGGTGCCGTTAAATCGAGGTGCCGTTTAATCGAGGGTTTGGTATACTAGATTTTAGATTTAACCAACCAAATCAGCCCAGGTGTGCCGTTAAATCGAGGGTGCCGTTAAATCGAGGTGCCGTTAAATCGGGGTTGACTGTAACTTAAAAGTTACCAAAACTTACATTTTCCATTTGCTTTTCTCGCCCGAAAACCAACGATTGAAGTCCTCTTCATCTGGGAATTCCTCAAGCTGGCTGTAGACAGTTGCACGACCACGCTTGTTTCGCTCTACCAACAAATCGCTTTCTTGCAGCCTTGCCGATATAGTTGATGATAGCTAGAAGTACAGAAATAAAAAAACTCGTTCATACATTAATAAGCGAATAAGTCGGAAAACAAATAAAATTAGTCGGAGAAAAAAGAAAATTAGTCGGGAAAAAAAGTATTTTAGTCGGAGAAAAAAGTGTTTTAGTCGGAAATGAAATTAGTCGGAAAAAAAAATATTTTAGTCGGAAAAAAAAGTGTTTTAGTCGGAGAAAAAAGTATTGTCCGTTTGTTTTTGCTACAGATTTCTACTACAGTCTACTCTCGATATAGTGCACTCTCGATATAGTGTAACTCTCGATACAGCGTATGTTTTTACGACTTGGTTGGTTAATTTAAAAACATAAGGAACCATACCTTCGATATAGTGCACTCTCGATACAGTGTAACTCTCGATATAGTGTATATTTTTTGCGGTCCCGACAAAGAAAACAGCTCTCGATAAAGTGTATATTTTCTAATTTTATTGAAATTGCTGTCTCTAAAATGTAAATTTATCCGTTTTTTTGCAAATTGAGCAATAAGTACTGAAAAAGAGTGAGGTTTGATTACTTTGAACTAGAAGAAATCAGTAATGGAAGTAATGGAAGCAGTAATGGAAGAAATAAAAGCGCCAAATTCATTAATAAGAGGGTACGATGAGCTACAATTGAATTCTTGGATCTTTTTTGCCGAGGTTGAAAGAACCGAAAAGAAATGTAGTGAAGGGCAGTGAAGGTGAAACAATTAAGAGACGGTTGAAAGCTTATAGAGCGTTTGATTTTGCCAGTCATTATATAAAAAAAGCATTCTGATGATCATGCGGTGCTTAGTTTTGCCGATGCATCAGAAGAATATTTTTACGAAGAGAGGCGAAAAACAGACACATGATAATGTAATGGCTTGTTTACGTTGTTCGAGTTAGAGTCAGGGTTCGAGTTAGAGTTCGGGTTTTTGTGTGAACACCTCTGATCCGAACTCTAACTCGAGGGTGTTGACGTACCTCGAGTTCGAGGTCGAATTTGAAGGTGATGATGCATATAACTCGGATTCCCTTGTAGTAAACGGCCTGAAAACTAACTTTTAGTGGCTTTTGACCGCTCAGGGGCGAAATTCTGAGCCATCTGAGCGATATACATAAGCACGTTCAAGCGCGACCTCGAACTCTAACTCGATGTACGTGAACACCTTCGAGTTAGAGTTAGAGTTCGGATTTTTGAGTACATGAACACCTCTTACCCGAACTCGAACTCTAACACTAACTCAAACAACGTGAACAAGCCATAAATGTACATCAAAAATGACCAGTTGCTTCTCGTCAACCGTTAATTCATTTCTCACATGGTACCATTATTATTTTTGTCGAATAAATATCTTTTTGATTTGGGGTTCAGGTCATTAAGGCGAAAACTCTCGATATAGTGTAACTCTCGATATAGTGTATATTTTTCCAGTCCCCGCGCACTACACTGTATCGAGAGTGGACTGTAGCATTTTCTAAAATATAATAAATTTTGAGTTTGTGGTTAGTTCTCTGGTATCATTTAATAGAAGTCTGTGATTGCTCTCGACGCTTTTCTGTTTTTTCACTAGATTTTAGAAAATGCTAGTAGAAATCTGTAGCAAAGAAAACTTTCGAAAATGCCAGCTGAGCCTTCTTTTTTTACTAGACTTTAGAAAATGCTAGTAGAAATCTGTAGCAAAAAAAACTTTCGGAAATGCCAGCTGAGCCTTCTTTTTTTACTGACTTTAGAAAATGCTAGTAAAAATCTGATTGAAAATCAAACTTTTGTAAATGCTAGCTTTGCGTTTTGCCTTTTCCAGACTTTTATGAATGCTAGTAGAAATCTACGACATTAACCAAGCTTTGTAAATTCTAGGGTTGCATTTTATTTTTACTAGACTTTTAGAAATGCTAGTAAAATTATGATGGCCAGCTAGACTCTAAATATGCTAGTGCTAACATTTTGTCTTCTACTAGCATTCTCAAAAGTAACCCTGATCTCGGCTTTCTAAAAAGCTATCGACTGAATTTCTGAGACTTCAAAAAGTTGGAGAAAAAAGTCTTTGTATGGATCAAATTTTTCAAAAAAATTGGTCTATAAAATGACTTTTTTTCTCTAACTTTTGAATATCTCAGTGAGTAAGTTAATGGCTGGTTAGAAAGCCGAGATCCCGGGCTACATGCTGGTTTAAAAACTTATGAAAAATTGAAAAAAAAGTTCAAGAAATACTCAAAAGAAATTTTCTTTTACGATTTGACGGGGTAAAAGAATAATTTGACGGGGGAAGTGCTTACAGCCTTTTCAAAAATGGAATGGAAAATGGAAATAGGAGAATGGAAAATTCCATGCCAAAATGAATTCCATTCCACCCTCAAAATGGAATGGAATTTAAGTTCCATTTAGGAATTTGTTTTGTATTGAAAAGGGAATGGAATTTGAATTCCATTCCATTTGGAGGGTGGATGGAATTCCATTCCGTTTCCATAATGGAAAATGGAACATTCCATTTTCCATTCCATTTTTGAAAACACTGGATCACAGTTGCTGGATAGCTAACCCTCGATCACATAGGCAAGTTGAGGTCGAGCTCGTGTTTTGGTGATCAGGGGGAATTTTTTCTATACTTTTTGTAACTTTTTATATACCAAATGGAAGCTTAGATTCTGAGCTATCTTCTACATCAGAAATTATTTCATTGATGTAACAAAAATGTATGTGACATTACAAAAGTTTGAGGCTGTTCGAGGTCCAGGTTGAGGTACCTCGACCATGACCTCGACCACTCTATGCATCACATTTGCTTTTTCGCACGATAATGAAATAATTCTTGATGTAGAAGATAGCTTGGAATCTAAGATTTCGTTTGGTGTATAAAGAATGACAAAAGGTATAGAATAATTTCTCTCTGATCACCAAAAAGGTTGAGAAACACGAGCTCGACCTCGACTCGCCTAAGTGAGCACCCGGTAAAATGGCCTGTTGAGCCAGCGTGAGACCTCTAAAATTTTCCTTGCCTCCGCTGCTGGCGGCTCATATAGCCTACGAAGAAAGATATTGAAGTCAATTAGTTGCTGTTGGTTTCTTTTCTGTTGCTTTGTTGTTGGGTTTTCTCCCAATATGTTGATCTTTTCCCTCGTTTCTAGTATTGCTCTTTACTCTCATAGCTGAAGTCAAAATGGAATCAAAGGCTGCTGCTTCCAAATCGGTTGGCTTTAACAAATCTGGCAGTGCTCTCGACACTTCTGTTCGTTCCGTTAATTCCGAAGGCAAGTCTAAGAAAAAGAAGTCGAAGAAGGGCCAGAAGATGGACGACTACTCTACATACATCCATCGAGTGCTCAAGCAAGTCCATCCAGATGTGAAGATCTCGTCCAAGTCGATAGACATCATGAATTCGCTGCTCAGGGACACTTTCGACCGGATTTGTCTGGAGGCTAACAGCTTGGCTACGCACAACAAACGCACTACCGTCACCTCGCGTGAAATCCAGACTTCGGTTCGCTTGCTTTTGCCTGGTTAGCCTTTTTATATTTATCTGTTCGTCTGTATATTCCATACCGTATTTAGGCGAACTGGCCAAACACGCTGTCTCGGAAGGAACGAAAGCGGTGGCCAAGTACAGTGCGCAGTAGTTGGTGATTGATCTTGCCAAATTTCCGTTCAAATATTCACAGCTTCTGTTTCGTCACCTTATTATCCGTTGTCATCGTATATACCAATAAATTTCTGTTTCGATTTAGTAGCTCTGTCATTTGATCAATAAGATGCCTAATTTAGTGTTCAAACACTAGTCATTTTTGCAAGTTCTTATTGGCTGTCTCAGCACTGATGCCTCTTGTGACTCCATTTTCGTCAGTAGTGTGGTCGGTATTGCGGGCAGCGCTTGCAGCATAGCGAATATTACGTCCGTAACCTTACTACGTGTATGAAAAAGTCGTGGTTAGCATGGCGCCATGGCATGTCGTCAAAGTCAATTCGTCCAAAACAATTTGGCCAAAGACAATTCGTCCAAAAGTTAATTCGTTCAAAATTCAATTCTTCCAAATACAATTCGTCTAAAAGTCAGTTCGTCCAAAATGCAATTCGTCCAATTTGAATTTCAAGTCAAAATTTAAGGAAAACCCATTATTAAGGGTCACAGAATAACTTTAACCGCTCAGAAACCCGTCCAAATTTTGAACGAACTGTCTTTGGATGAATTGAATTTTGTCCCTAAGTGGCCGAAAGCCAATAAAATCTGGTTTTTGGCTATTTATTTAGGGGGGATAAACTTTTTCAAAAAAAGCGATTGAGCTAATCAGACTCGCAATGTGATCGGGTAAATCGCTCAGAATCACACCACCAAATATTTGAAAACTGTCCTAAACCACTCCAACGACGCCAAAACACTATTTAGGGTGGTTTGGAGTGGTTCGCGATGTTTGGAGGTGTGATTCTGAGCAATTTATCCAAACACATTGCGACTCTGATTCGTTCAATCGTTTTTTCGCTAAAAGTTCGTCCGCCCTCTAGTAAACCTAAAAAACAGTTTTATTAGCTTTTCGGCACTGTAAAATGATATTGGTCCCTCGTAAATTAATCCCTTAATAGATTACAGGTTCAAATCTCGGTGGTGGCAAGCTATTTTTTCCCGACCAAGTAGCTTTGAATGGAGCAGTAAGCTTCAGGATGAATAAGGCCACCTGGAACCTGTTATAAACAAGTTTCCTCCTCCAGAAGCCGAAATTTCGGATTCAGCCAAAAGTAAATAAAAAGTACTGTATCCTACCAAACTCCAGTTCTCGAGTAGTTTCAGACCACATAGTACTCAGGTGGTAGTCAAAAACACATGGTATTTAGGTGACTATATTAGGAATAAACACCTAGGTGATAGTGTTTTGGCAGCCTAAATATCGGTACTTAGGTGCAGTGGATCAATACCAATGGGTAAATATTGACGGACTTCATTATGCTCAAATTTGAACGATTTGCAATTTGGACGAACTGACTTTTGGACGAACTGAATTTTGGACGAATCGAATTTTGAACGAATTGTCTTTGGATGAATTGATTTTGGACGAACTGACTTTTGGACGAAATGTTTATGGCACTGGCTAGCATTACCGGTTATGCCGGGCTGTACGAACTTTCGTAACAAGACAATTTCGTAAGAGCGAATTTTCGTAAAAGCGAATTTTCGTAAGAAATTTTTTTCGTAAGAGCGAATTTCGTAAGAAACTTTTTCGTAAGAGCGAATTTTCGTAAGAAGTTTTTCGTACAGCGAATTACTTTAACAAGCTTTTTCGTAACGCGGTTTTCAGTAACATTAGTGATATGTTAAGTTGCTTTTTTTGCTTTTTGATCCTCCTTTGATGTTTCTTATGGTGTACGGTCAGTTCGCCCCATGATCAGTTCGCCCGGTCAGTTCGCCCCACGATCAGTTCGCCCCGTTTTTGTTTTAGGCTCAGGCTTAGGCAAGGGTAGGCCAGCGTATGTTAGGATGGACTCAAACATGTTCCCGAACTACAAAAAAGTTAAAAAAATAAGTTTGGGTTTGTTTTTTATGGCATAATGGTCATTTTTAAAAACGGGGCGAACTGATCTTGGGGCGAACTGACCGGGGCGAACTGATCGTGGGGCGAACTGACCTGTCTCCGTTTCTTATAGCTTCTGTGATGTTTTGACCAAAAATAGTCAAGAAAAAAATGAAACAGTCAGAGGGTGGAATCGAACCACTGGTGAAAAAAATTCACCCAATCAACTTACTTACTGCACCATACATGCCACTAATGTCAGACAGCTATGTGTAGTATATAATATATAAATTCGAGCTCGGAGTTTTCACCATGCTTCTCGGTATTTCTGCTGGTCTCCTAACGGATGAAAAATCGAGCGGTCAACTAATTATCAAAATTTTCAGTCATATGACCTATGCTTACCAACTTTTGTGCTCATACAGTTAATAGGCTCTATGACATTTGCGGCTTGGACATTTGCGGCGCGACACTTGCGGCCGACTTTTGCGGCCGACATTTGCGGCTAAGACTTGCGTCGCGACATTTGCGGCTGACACTTGCGGCCGACTTTTGCGGCTGACATTTGCGGCCGACATTTGCGGCTGACATTTGCGGCTGTTCTGGTACTTGTTACTTACTCTTCTAACATTATCATATCTATGTTTTTGAAAAATTTTCATCTTAAAAATTTATCACAATAACTTAGCTTTCAAATGCAAGTTATAATTCATTTTTTCGTGATTTTTAAACTATATTAGTGATACAAATAAAACAACTGCCATAATAATTTTATTGAAAACAATATATGTTTAGTCACCCCAACAATTAAAGTTGTTTTCTCCCAGTCCATACTGTACAGAGCTCAAAAATTCTTGAATTTGCTCGTTTGTAGGATCATTTATCGCTGCATACATGTTCACTAGTCTATTCATTGCCGAATCGTTTGCAACATATACTGGTTTTCTAGAGTGAACAACAACGCTCTTTGTTGAATGCAATAGCCGGGGTCGTGACTTTTGCGTGGCAATGTTATCCTCTGTTTTCAATATAGTGATCACTCTTAAATTAGTTGCTTTGTAAATTTTTTTTAAACGAAAATAGGAGAGTACTACGAACCTTGAGAGAAACCTTTTGAAATATTCGAACACTGATGTTGGGTTGATTCTTCTGTGGTTTTGTGAGCGTTGTGATGGGGGCTGTTCAACAAATTCAGTTAAATCAAAATTACTCATCTCTTCTAGCAGTAATAAAAAGGATAGCGATAATAATAGGATCTTCGAAATAAAAATGTTATGAAAACTCAGTGCTGAAAAATGTGAGTAAACTGCAAGTACCAGAACAGCCGCAAATGTCGGCCGCAAATGTCAGCCGCAAATGTCAGCCGCAAAAGTCGGCCGCAAGTGTCAGCCGCAAATGTCGCGACGCAAGTCTTAGCCGCAAATGTCGGCCGCAAATGTCGGCCGCAAAAGTCGGCCGCAAGTGTCGCACCGCAATGTCCAAGCCGCAAAGTCGTGGCACCAGTTAATAGTCATATAATTAACTGTTCGAAGTGTCAAACAGTGACAGAAAGGCCAAAACAAATGAATCAGATGAATCCTGAATTAGAAAAATTGAATAAGAGTGAAAAAAATTTCGATTATTTCCTCTTACGAAAGAAATTCGTTACGAAAATTCGCTGTTACGAAAAAAGTTTCTTACGAAAATTCGCTCTTACGAAAATCTTTCTTACGAATTTTCGCTGTTACGAAAAAGTTTCTTACGAAAATTCGCTCTTACGAAAATCTTTCTTACGAATTTTCGCTGTTACGAAAATGTTTCTTACGAAAGTTCGCTCTTACGAAACTTCGCTCTTACGAAATTGTCTTGTTACGAAAGTTCGTACAGCCGTTATGCCGTCCGTTGCCGTCCTAATTTTTTTCATCGCCGTCCTGCATTTTGATCAAGTTTTTTTTATAACGGAACGTCTTTTTTATTTTATATCATATGGTCAGCTTATATTTTTCTCCCTGATTTTCGGGTGATCGTCCAGGTTTTCTTTCACTTTTAGTTCAAAAAAGTGAGGCCGTCCAAATTTACATAAAAGTTTACAAAAAAATCGGAGAAATTAGGACGGCCTCATTTTATTGAACTGAAGCAACGGATGAAGCAAAGTGAAAGAAAACCTGGGCGGTCACCCGAAAATAAGGTAGAAAAAAAGAACTCACTATATGATGTAAAGTAAAGAAAGCGTTCCGTTATAAAAAATTTGATGAAAATGCAGGAAGGCGATGAAAAAAATTAGGAAGGCGTAACCGCTATGGTGGCTATAGGGGGTGTCCGAGAAGACACTAATTTTTGCCAACGTACATACTGTTTTGGGTTTTCTGACCACGACATTAGTTGAACTGAAACCAGAAATAAGCCAGAAATCTCTCTAAATTTGTTCGTAAACTTTTTCTAAGAGATGAAAATGGAAATAGTGCCTGCTTTATGCCATGCCTAAAGGCTTTTTGGTTTCTAGTTTTTATGCTTTTAGTGGCACACCCACAACTGAGCACAAAGTATCTTAGAAAAAATTCAACTGAGCAAAAAGTCATCTAACAATAAATCAAAATGAGAAACAATTGGTCTTTGCAAGATTTGTTTCCAAAAAATAATTGTTCTTTGACAAAATTATTTCACAAAAAAACTTTCTTGTAAATAATTGGTTGTATAGTTTTGTCTTCTCCACCCCAAATCTACCCAAACCATCTAAAAGTACCTTATGCTCCCCGAATCCCGTTAAGCACCTAGTGACCAGGACCATGAATCGAGGTGCTCTACTCAGGACTGATTGCACCTGGAGGGGTTCGAACCAGCAAACTTGGTGATGAGCATATGGACCTCTGCACCACTCAAACACTCAAAATTATTAAAAAAGGTATGCGGCAGGTAGATTCGAACGAGCAACCTCTACATCACCCCTTATAATCACTCAGAATTACATCCAGATTGACCAAACCAAAACAAATTGTCGTCCACTTGGATCAAATTTTTTTTCACTTTTTTGGATTCCAAAACAATTTTTACGCATTAATTCGAGCATGCTGAAGATGGTTTGACAGTGGTAAAATCACGTTTAATCGAGAAATTTTAGAGTTATTGCAAACTCTTGATTTATTAAAATCAAGAATCTACGATAGCTCAAAAATTTCTTGATAAAACGTGATTTTACCATAGTCAAACCATCTTCAGCATGCTCGAATTAGTGCAGAAAAGTTGTTTTGTAACCTGAAAGCACGAAAAAAGAATTTTTGATCCAAGTGGACGACCACTTGGATATCTACTGCCGAGGTTGCTGGTTTGAATCCACCTGGGAGTGAACCTTTTTTACATTAATTTAGATGTAAAAAACGAGCGTTCGACTTTTCAGGTCATTTGGGTGAATACACCCCTACTCTGGAGTTACCTGGGTATCAACCATTCTTTTATTTTGATTAAACTTTTTCCGGCTCTTCAGATGGATATCCACCTGGACCGGGGATCCAGGTGACCAAACGTTCTCAAAAAGGGGCATTTTTTACTTCTTTGAAGTGGCATAGGCAAAAATCGTGACATTGATCGTTCACAAAGGCCGTTGACCACTATACAGTTACTTTTTTCAAAAAAATTCACCACCATCGTGTTCAGCGTGAAATTCTGCATCAGGATCAGCAAAAGTCACGCTCGGGGGTCCGAGTGTTAAACTTTTTTCCGACCATTCAGATGGATATCCTTCTGGACCAGTGATCCAGGTGGCCGAACGACCTATTTCGGCAGTAACAAAACTCACAAATAGGGTTTTAGGTAATTGGATTCGAAACCCGTGAAATTTCGACTATCTAAATGAAAATTTCTTAGTCCTACCTAAAATTCTCAGTTTATATAGTGTTGTACAGCCAGTTAGAGATGGCCTGTGTCGGTGGTATATTATATCGAGGGTCAACTGTATTAGATATTTTATTGATCACTTTGTTCAGTGCGGAAAGTATTGTTTCTAGAAACAATTTAATCAGGGTTCACAGATGTCCTGCTTTAGCAGGAAAGCAGGAATTTTCGCACATCTCACAGCATTTTATAACAGCTTATTCCTGCTTTTTTGTAGATTTTTTGGTTTAAATTCCTGCTTTTTGGAAACAAAACCCTGCTTTTGCGATTTTCGATCTGTGAACCCTGAATTTAATACTAAAAATTATTTTTGAAGCAAATCTTGCCAAGATCAATTGTTTCTCATTTGAATTTATTGATGACTTTTTGCTCAGTTGAATTTTTTCTGAGATACTTTGTGCTCAGTTGTGGGTGTGCCTTTTTAGTGCATATATCCGAGAGCTTATATTTGGCTGTTTCATAAATATGTTCATTTTTTTTCTAGAGAAATTTTTGTGGCGTCGTGTTTTTTCTATAATTCTTTTTGACAATTCTCAATAAACATAATCTGTAATTTTGAAGGTTTTTTATATGAGATTTGGCACCGTGATTTTATCGACTCTTTTTCTACCGTACATGTTATATGCCAAACAACTCTAAATTTAATGCGAACAATATGTTCTGAGATGTCAACACCAATTTATGCTGAAAATTTTGAGTTATGGCTTTTTATAGTGGGTGATCATTTATAACCACCAAAAATGACCTCTTTTCTTAAAATAGATAGGAGTGGTTTGTTTTGTATATGCTCGTATGCGTGTTTGGGTTAAATTAACTCAGATTGAGCAGCTCTACAAGATGGCTGTGAAAAATTACTATATTTTTGCAAAAATTTCAGACTTCCGACCAATTTAAAACAAAATAACAAATTTTGGTGTGCATTTTCTATCACAAATGCGATTTTAACCGTGACGCTAACATTAGAATGCAGGTTCGGAATCTACACGAAATACTGCATCTGGTAGCATGAAATGTGTAAACAATATCGAAGGCAGCTCGGGGCATCCGGACCTCTAAAGCTAGAAAGTCAGACGAATTTTATTCAGTAAGCACAGGTGGGACTAAGGCAATTTTTTTTACAATTCACAATTACAAACTGAAATTCTGACAGCAGATTTGTGTTCAGCATGGTCACTTTGCATGTGAAACTGATCTTAATAGTCAAAAATGCTATTAAGTTTCAAATTCCGCTCAAGACAACAAACCTTTTGCGGAAAAATCTATATTTGTTTTGAGCGGAAGCATAGCGGAGCCATAGCATTATTTGAGGTTTAATAGCAGTTTCACATGCGAATTGAACATGCTGAACACGAATATGCTGTGAGAGTTTTAGATTGTGATCTTGATTTTTTTTTTCAAAAAAAAGTTTGGCTGTGTCCCCCTTGTGCTTTTTGATTAAAATTGGCCTGACTTTCCAACTTCAGAGGTCCGAACGCCCCGAGCTGCCTTCGATATTGTTTACAAATTTGATGCCTCCAGATGCAGTTTTTCGTGCAGATTCCAAAACTGCAATCTATTTTTTTGCGCCTCGGTAGCGTGACGCTATTAGCGTCATGGTTAAAATCGCATTTTTCTCAAAAAAATGCACAAATCGAAATTGGTGATTTTGCTTTAAATTGGTCAGAAGTCAAAAATTTTCGCGATCAGTTCCAGTTCACGACGCTTTTGAAAAAGCGTCGTGAACTGGCCGTAGAAAAAAATCAGAAAATTTAAAAAAATCATGTTTAGATCCTTGAAGCCTACATTGAGCCACAACATGAAAGGGTTGATGCGCACTTCTTACCGTCCACTAAGTCCAGACGTTGTTCTACCATCGAAGAATGCTCAAATAAGTCACAAAGTTTGCCTGCTCAGTTTGTAGACATCCTGTCCAGATCTTGTTTGTGCCAAACCCTCCACTCATACCTGACCAATGACTCAGTGTTGGACATTTCCAAACATGTCCATATATTTGTGGCAGTCATCTCCCTACTCAAATCCATTTGCACTTTCCCTTGCTTCAATGACCAGGAAGACCTGTTTGTACGGCTATTCCTAGCCCTCAACCTATTAATGAGCCAAGCAGTAGCGGAGACACCTTCCAGCTGCTGGGCCACAATTTGTTGAACCAACTGAGCAGTTTGAACAAACACATCGACATCTACCTCAGCAAGTTGAGCAAGCAGCACAGAATAGCTGACAACCAACAGCAACCTGCAATGGAGTTGGATGAGCAAAGTGGTGAAGAGGAAGGGCTGGCAAAGTTACTGGAGATAAGCAAAGTGGCTTGTGAAGCAATTCAAAAGAGTAAGATATTTGAAAATTGTGAAAAAGAGAATACTAATAAACACTAATACTAATGAACACGTAGTCGTATTTACAGGGTGCGTCAGAGAAACGCGGCCACATTTAAAAATTTGGCTATGTATCCCCTTGCCTGGTTGATTTCCGTAACTAGTATTGTGATCTTTTTGAGGTCTCTTTTATATTTTTCACCATTGTTGCACAGTAATCACAGTGATGATGGACATTTCCGAGGATAGGGCCCTAAATTCGGAAATCCACCGGACAAGGGGCCAAATATCCAAAACTTTTTTGTGTGGCCGCGTAATTTTGACACACCCTGTAGAAAGAAGTCAAATTAGAACTTCATATCAGATTAATAAAACCCAAAATTGCGGTAAAAATCTCCCACATCAATGGTTGAAATCAAAAATGTTCGGCTAATGACAGCTGAAGGAGATAGGCCCACACCATTTTGGTTATTTCTAAGAGTATACAGTCTGACAAAGTCAATGCAATTTCTATATTTTATTAACTTTCAGAAGTAGACCATCTGGACCAGCAGAACATGTTTTTGGCTTCGGACCTATCAAATCAAAAAATACTCTCCACAGCTGATACTCAAGCAGATGTGCACACAGTCACTGAAACTATGTATTGCAGTGCTCTCAAACCTCTTCAATTTGGTAAAATTTATTTTTTTGCCAAAAACTACCTATTCATATCTTAGGGTCGATTCCGCCTAGCTGCATGTCAATTTTTTTTGTAAAGGTTCATCGGTTTGGATAATCATTTTTTATGGCGTAAATACACTTTTTTTAGCGCAAATACACTTTTTTTTTGCGCAAATACACTTTTTTCGGCGCAAATTCACTTTTTTGGCGCAAATACACTTTTTCTCGGCGCAAAGAAGGGCTTTTTTTGGCGTAAATACACTTTTTTCGGCGCAAATTTACTCTTTCTTGGTGCAAATTTACTTTTTCTTGGCACAGTCATATCATACCGCCTTTAATCTTATTTATTTCAAAAATTCAAAATTTTGTTATTTTACTACTTACCTTAACCCCAGGGATACTTGACCCCAATATTATAAGGCGTAGTAAATGAAAATACCGCGAGGGCTCGGGTACTTACGCACGAAATGTGTACCCCCTTTTGTACCCCCTTTTCACGACATTAGGAAGATTACTAAGTTCTTGGCTTTTCAATACAAAAAAGCAGATAAATAAATGCTTTTATTGATATTAAAGTTCTTTCTTAATTTTTCAAAGGCAGGGCAGCCCTAAGGAGTATAATTTAAAAGCAAAATTCACATGTCAACTTCACGTGCCAAAATTCACATGTCAAATTGACGTGTCAAAAATTCACGTGTTTTTTCATGCGTGTTCCTGCGTTCCCGTGCATTACCACACAGTTTCTAGCCACTTTGACTTCAAACCACCCGAAAGCACTCCAGCGAACACCCACCACTTGCGAAATTCTACAGACCAGAATTTAGGATTGTTTGTATGAAAACCCCTTAAAAAGACTTCATTCGTGTTTGGGATTCTGGTGATTTCTGATCGAGCAGAGGGGTATGTACTTTCGATACCCTAGGAGTATGTACCACGAGGGTTTGTGCCTCAGAAACCGCTAAAAACAGGGGTATACGGGGTACCCATACTAGGGATGGAGGATGGCTTATTCCGGGACGGGACAAAATTTTTGAAAACAAAATCCGGCACGGGATGACCGAAAAATTTACTCCGGGACAGGAATCCGGGACCAAGTGAAAATCCGGGACGGGACAATGATTTCCCCGGTCGGGACACAAACAGGAAACTTGAACACACAAAAATCAGTTTTCAAAAAAATATGCAAAATATTTTGTTCCGGTTTCACATCACGGACAAAAGCTAGATATTGTCCAAGTATATACTCGAGTATATTCTCAATCAAGATGTGTGTGAGCCATGTGATTATGATTTATTATTTTTTATGTGGGTTTAAACATCAACGAATTAATTAAACAAGGTTAACGGCCATCACCCAACCCTATTTATAACTGGTTTCTGTTTTAATAACATGTGCAATTTAGTTAGAAAATAAAATTTTTAATTTTTGAAATAAATAAGAAGAAAAACGGTATGATGTAACTGTGCCAAGAAAAAGTTTATTTGCGCCAAAAAATGTATTTACGCCAAAATAAAGTAAATTTGCGCCATAAAAAATGATTATCCCATCGGTTTGGAAGCAACGGCATTTCTGAAATTAGAGTTTTTTGCTAAAAAAAATGGTCCGGGTCGTCTTGAGCCAAGTCAGGCCTCATATTTTTTGGCTTGGCCTGGTGTAGGGATCTGTTTGAAAACTAAATTTAGATGAGGCTATATCGATAAATAGACCAAACTTACCGATATTCATCTAGATATTAAAAAGTTTAATTTTGCAGAAAGCGTAGCCTTCTTCGAGCCGGATGGCAACACGCTCCATCTGCCCTACCACTACTTCTCCTCTCTCGCAACAGTGGGTCAAACAGCTGGAATGGCCAAACGAATGCGGAGACTGGCGCAAGAAGTGGTCAGTCTGTCTTCGTCCCTGCCTTTATCCCTTTCCTCCTCAGTGTTTGTGAGGCTTGTGAGGAAAGGTTGGATGCCATGAAAGTGTTGATAACTGGTCCTGAAGGCACTCCTTACTCCAATGGTTGCTTTGAGTTTGATGTGTGCTTCCCACCCGACTTCCCTAATTCGCCTATGTTGATCAATCTGGAGACTACTGGCAATAATTCTGTGCGCTTTAACCCCAATCTGTATGATGACGGAAAGGTGGGTGGTTTTAGCGGTTTTGGCTATATATAGGGGGTTTAGATAGTCCGGCTCCCAAGCGTGGTTTTTGAGACTACTTATGCAAAATTTCTTTCTGAGCACGATAGTATGATCATAAAAATATGTGTTAGATAGTTTTTTGAGTACCGGGCAGCTTTTACCTCTGACAAAAAGTCCGTGCCCCCTGAATTCTGCCCTAAAATGTTATATTACCAATTCGGCTGTACCGAAAAAGGTAAAGGAATATTTGGTAAAAGGCACATTTGGTAAAAAAACTTTTGGTAAAAAAAAATTTGGTAAAGACACATTTGGTAAAGGCACATTTGGTAAAACTTCTTTTTACCAATTGTGCCTTTACCAAAAAAATTTTACCAAATGTGCCTTTACCAAAAAAATTGTTACCAAATGTGCTTTTACCAAAATTTTTTTTACCAAAAAGTTTTTTACCAAATGTGCCTTTTACCAAATATTTCTTACCTTTTTCGGTACAGCCACCAATTCCTTAGAAAATTTGCTGTATTTTTTTTGCACTGGCATGTAGCCTCCGGGTGAGCTTTGTAACTATTCCAGGAAATAGTTTTTTGTATTTGAAAAATAGTTACAGCCTGTAACTATTTCTCGACACGAAAGTAATAATTGAAGAAAATAGTTACAGCGTGTAACTATTTATGTCTTGGCTGTAGGTGAAAACACCCGTCAAAATATGTAAATCTCACGTCAAATTTTTAAAACTTCTTGTTCTCAGTGTTTAATTTTCAAATTTTTAATTTTTTTTTGCGCCAGCATGTAGCCCTAAATCTCTAGTTTCTAGGGTTGTCGATTCGATTAATCGCACTCATTAATCGAAAAATTTCGATTATCGATTTGATTCGATTATCGAAAATTTCGGTTATTGATTCGATTCCATTATTAATGAAATCTTCTTAAGGCAGCCTTTTATATCACACGGAGAATGTGTACACATGGAAAAGCCAAAGTCTGAAGTAATTGCTGAAAAAAAAGTCTGAAATAATTTCCAGAAAACACAAGCCTAAAGTAATTTTGAAAGCCAAAAAAGTCTTAAGTAATTTTTGAAAGCCAAAAAAGTCTTAAGTAATTTTTTGGAAGTTAAAGTCCGAAATGATATGTAAAACACGAGTGTTTGTCTATTTAAGTAGTTGTGTTGATTTGTTTTTTTAAACAATGAGACAAATTTTTAGACTAGCTACCCCAGACTCAAGGTCTTTAAGTTCAGAACAGTTATGTAAAAAACTAGTTTGAGTAACATTCTAGCTTTTTTAATAACCGTCGTATTTAGATGCTATATTAGAAAGCCAATTGGTGCACACGTTAACTGATTAAGAGATCAAAAAAATTCGGCTTTTTCGATTCGATTAATCGAAAATTTTGATTTTCGATTATCGATTCCATTCGATTAATCGAAAATTTCGATGCATCGACAACCTTACTAGTTTCTAATAAGCTTTCAACTGGCTGACTACAGTCAAACCTCGATAAGCCGGCACCCTAGGGACTGACCTTAGGGTGCCGGTTTATCGAGCTGCCGGTTTATCGGGGTGTCGTTTTCCTTAAAGTGTCGAGTACCTGGCCAAATCAAGTGCCGACAGGGTGCCGGTTTATCGAGGTTCGACTGTACAATATTGAAAAGTGGGAGAACAATTATACTTTTTAAAACTAGATCTATTTTTTCAAAACGAATTTTCCCCCCGTTTTTCAATATTGTAGTCAGCCAGTTGAAAGCTCGTTAGAAACTAGAGATTCAGGGCTACATGCTGGTGCAAAAAATTTACAGTTTGTGTTATCATATTTTTAGTGCGCAAGTGTCAGTGCGCAAATGTCGGAGCGCAAATGTCGCGTAACCGACAAAATACATGTTTTACTAAAAGGTTACGTGTGTTCGAGTCTTGACTAATTGAGTATCACTACCTTAGTAATTCCATAGTACCACTACCCAGGTATCTGAGTAACACTATTTGAATGGAAACATTGAAAAAACTATGTTCATAGTTGAACATAGTTCTGAATACTGGGTCCTACCGCATAAATAACTCTGATATGCATGTTTTTTCATGCATCCAGAGTCACTTTCGAGTGATTTATGCCTAAGTTATGTGGGTGTGCGCATCTCAACTCCAAGCCCCCTGCGCCCCCGAAGGGGGTGCAGGGGCTTAGAGTTAGAGATTCGCGCACGCACTTACCTTAGACATGATTCTGTTATATGACAGTAGCGTCAAATGTACTTATTCTAGGAAATTTACGGCGTTACTATAGAATACCCCCCCCCCCCAAAAAAAATCCGACCTTATAAATCGCTGTAACTACCCTTGCAAACAAAAAGTTTAAGCTTAGCTCTTAGGCTTGGGGTAGGCCAGCGTACGGAAGTTGTGACTAATGAAGAGTTTGCGCACATTTTCCGGGTCTGGGACATAAATTGGGTACTTTTTACTTAAGTTTTAAAAGGTCGGATTTTTGGGGGGGGGGTATTCTATAGTAGGGTCAAATTTACTTATTTTCAAAATTTAAGATCGAAGCCCAGCCTAAATGGGTATTTATCTATTGAATAATAGATACCGCCTGTATGGCTGTATAAGGTAATATTATATGTATTAAAATAATTAGGTAAGATAATTTTTTTGTCTGCTGTAGTTGCTTACTCTTGCGGCTTATTTCTCAAATTTCTTATTTTTTTCCGTAAAAAAACAAAAGTAATTTTAGCTTAATTTTTGCATCAGTAGTCCATAAACTTACGTTTGGAAGCCGGATCAAATTTTATATTAAAAGTTTCATATGTGATAAGCCAATTTTACATTATCCATCTTGCCGTTCAGGTGTGCCTGAGCATCCTTAATACCTGGCGTGGTCGGCCAGAAGAGAGGTGGAATCCAGAGACCTCATCCTTTCTCCAAGTCATAGTGAGTATCCAGTCCCTAATTCTGGTCAACGACCCCTACTTCAACGAACCAGGCTATGAGCGGTGGAGAAACACTCCAGCTGGTCAGCAAGCCAGTCGAGAGTATGATGCCAACATAAGACAACAATGTGTCAGATGGGCCATGATCGAGATGGTCAGGCACCCACCCAAAGCATTTGAAGAGGTGGTCCTCAAACATTTCTGGCTTAAGAGGGATGAATTAGTGGATCAGGTAGGGAGCTGGATCAAGGAGTCTCAAAGCCATGTGGACAGCAAAGTCGACAATAGCAAGTCACTGCCCACTTATTTGGCTGGTTTGAAGGTAATTTAAGCTTTTAGAATAATAAATTTGGAGATTATCAAAAATCTGTGCTGGACTACAGTTTTAATTTGATTAAATTTCGGAGGAACCACCTCTCTCTCAGTCGAGTGTTAGTAACGCTCACCCCCAGTTTGAATTTTTGAAAAAAGCAAAACTGCAGCAAAAATACAGCAAAATTTTTGCTGCATTTCAGCAAAACTTGCTGCATTTTTATAACACCTCCTTAATAATCGCACGTGCCTCCCCCCCCCCCCCTCTCGTCAGATTTTTTTCATAGTCAAAAGTGGAAAACGGTGTAGATAAAATGGCCTAAATTTTTTTTTTCTCGTATGGTGCCCCCCGTCAGATGTTTTTTCGATTTTCGGGCTACGCCCCTGGGACAAGAAATCAGCAGAAATTATTTGAGTTCAAAACCACAATTCCGAAACCACAAAAAAGTCAGAAATGAGGTCTAATGCATTTCTGCCGGGTATCAATCGCGTACCACTATCTATCCAGTGTTGTGCATTTTCAATTTTTCTCGTCCTCGTACTTCGTACTGGTCTTCGTACCGACTTTTGAAATTCGCTCGTACTCGTCTTCGTCTTTTTCTCGTCCTTTGTGTTTTCACTCGTACTTCGCTCGTACTTCATACTTAAAAGCCAAAAAGTAAGTTTTTATTAAAAAAAATTTACACCTTTGCTTAAAGCTTGTATATTTTGATGTTTATTATAACAGACGCCGATTTCCTCAAAGTAATTTCAAGATTTGACTTTTCATTAAAAAACTACAAAATAGGTACACTGCAATTTTTCTCGCCTATTGTGAAGTGAGATCTCTAAAAAGACAAGGAATCAAATTTTGGCTTTGCTTGGCAACTATATTGCCACTGATAAAACAGGAGATCCTCTTTTTCAAAACAACGATGAAAAGGATCAACGCATTGTTGATGATTACCTCAAATAACTAGTGAAAAAGCTAGCAAAGAGAAAAAAAGCAAATGCTTGCTTAATAAAATCAAAACTGTTACTTAAAAAATTTGTTCAAATAATCGGATTGTTCGTAAAAATAAACTTTTCGGTGAAAAAACAGATTCGAATTAAGAAAGTTCGAGCAAGGACGAGTCGTCTTGACCCTTCGTCTTCCGTCCTCGTCCCTTCGTCCACGTCCTCGTACTTGTAATTTTTGAGCCTCGTACTTTGTCTTCGTACCTAGTTTTGGAGGTGTTCGTACTTCGTCCTCGTCCTCGTAGTACGAGAACGAGGAGAAGACGAGGACGAGTGCACAACACTGTATCTATCACTTGGGTCTATCAGTACTACCATCTTTCACCACCATCTGCAACTCAACCGCTATAGGGAAAAATATCAACTCGCGACAGTCTCGACTCGCGACACTTTTTTCTACGATTTTTTTTAACTTCTGAAACAATTATCAAAAATTCGAGACTGTCGCGAGTTGAATGTTGCGAGTCAAAACTGTCGCGAGTTGATAGTCGTCCCGCTATAGTTGTTGATGGTATTTTTGAATAGCCATGAGACTGAGCATAATTTTTATACCAAACTTAAAACGAAATATTAAAAAATGGTGTAAAAAATAGAGTGTTAACATAGTGGGATTGTGACCTAGATCATGAGTATATATGAAAGTTCCTCCCCTTTAAGAATGACTTTGACGGGTTTCGTGTATACAAGGAGTTGCTGTTATACGGATTTTCATACCTTTTCTGACTACAGATAGAAAAAAAGCAAAAAAATCTAGTACAAATAATGAAAGACGAGTGATATATAGGGAACAAAGAAATGCAGCAAAAATTTTGCTGTGCTTTTGCTGCAGTTTTGCTGTTCTTAATTAACACACAACATTTCAGCAAATTTGCTTTTTTGCGAACCATGCCGAAAAGTCAGATTCTTGTCAAAAAATTGCTTTTGCAAAAAATTAAATCTTCATGTTAGAAATTGTAAGAAAACAGTGTTTTATCGTTTAAGAGTATTCAAACTGCTTAGGAGACTTTTCAATATGATTTACAAAAAATTATGAAATGCGCCCCTCGAGTAGGTAAATGCCAAAAATTTTAATGAAAAGCAGTAGATAAACAAGAAAATTTAGACAAATTGCTTTTGAATATTCGAATAAATTGAGAAAAAAGTCGTAAACAACCTGGCAAACACAAATTTTAGCGTCAATTCAACTTATTGAAAGAGGAACTGGCTAGAATGAAAGCCCCACCGGGTCTAGAGCATCTCAAGTCCATTCATTTTCCTGGCTCTAAACCCTCTACTGCAACCAACCTGTCTGACCACCAAGATACATCTGTGGACGAGATGGCAGAACAAGACAAGAGCTTGATCGAGAACAATTCACCTATGATCATAGAGGGAGACAAAGAGAGGACATCACCTGGAAACTGGTGCCTCTGGATGTTGGGAAGAAGGCGAGGATGAGGCTAGCAATCTGGTGGAAGGAGTGCTGCTAGAGATTGGTCTAGAGGAGGCTCAAGCTAATTAATAAAGTAAAGCAGGGCTTCACCTATTTGTCATCTTAAAAATTCGGGTTTTTTATATTGAAACTGCGCTTGTAGTGGATTCATTTTGTAGAGATAATAAACAAAATTTATGTGTAGTCAAGAATTTCATTTAGTCAGAATAACTATTTGACAAGTTATTATAGTTGTAAAAAGGGGATGAAAATGAATAGATCCGCACCCTGGAAACAGAAGTTCAAAAATTCTTACCGTATTTTCTCTATTATTTTCTATTAATTTTGGATCATTTTTCAGCCCCTAAAAAATCGAAAAAGTTGAGGTCGACTTTGAGATTTGTAGGTACTCAACAAAAATCTGAAAAGTGGAATCAGGAGAACTCGTGCTAATTAACAAAATGAAAAAAATTGCGAAATGTTTGCACTAGGCTGAGATTTAACACGTAAAAGGCTGGCTGTAAATGCGGTTTATTTAGATGCAGAATTTCACGTAGATCATTTTTAAAAATATTTGTACGGGTGTTGGGACGGTCAAGTGACCTAAAAACCGGTTTAAAATCTACGACCATTTCAAGGAAATGGGAAAATTTCCGAGAGGTAGAAATAATTTATCACTAGACTACAGCTATGACTGTTATATGTCAAAATGATCGCTAGGATCTGCCTTTTCGAATGAGTATATGTGAGCTTTAATCTGTTGCGCAAAAGGTTGGACAACCAGCGTCCAACGCCCAAAACCACCGTTTTCTCACTAGTCAAATTTCCGCTTAAGGCCGCTCAGGAGCACGTTATAGCTGTGTATAACTGCTAAATGTTTGGTCAATACTTGTAGCGAAATTCAAAAGCTACAAGATAGGCGAAAAATCTGCACAGAAATTAAAGAAAAGTCACTCAGAAATTTTAGAAAAGAGTTAAAACCTGCTGTTTTCTGCACTGGGACTTGAAGGATACCTGGCTTGGCATATTCCTGGCCGAATTTCTATAAAAAATTAGAGTGCAACATAGCAAAATGATCAGCACGAAAATGCAATAGAACTAGTGCAAAGACTCACAGGACAACAAGCAAATGTAACAAAATTCAAGCCAAAACAATTTGACTCCAAAACCCTACAAAAACCAGGGTCTTTTCGACGAAAATTCAGGTGGCTGTCACTTGATTTCGTAATTTTCTCAAAATTTTATAGGCAATTTTAAAAAATAAAAATAGCACATGATAGAGCGAAAAAAACTGCATAAGAAACGATGTTTAGATCACAGGGAAGACAGCGTTTTCTCTTTTTTGAAAGGATTGAAAAACCATGCTGGCAACCTTTTTAGGAATAGACGATTCTGGTTTAATTTTGCTTGTGTTCAAATCGACACAATTATTTCTCAAAAGAAAACTCATGTGAAACTGGGTAGGATAGTGCATTTTCGAAAAAAAATATTGACATAATTTACATATAACATTATTACCGAGCCTCTGGCTGCCGAACTTTATCGCAGCCAGATAAGATAACCAGCTGTTCGTTGTATTGCTCATTAGATTAATTCTTGTACATTTTTTGCAAGCTCATCTTGATTACTTTTTCTTTCCATCTTTATTTCCTTTTGCTATACTTTGTTGAAATTTTAGTTTGCCACGTCTTGGTAATATAAAATTGGTAATATAATATATAACCAGAATCGTCTATTCCTAAAAAGCTTGCCAGCATGGTTTTTCAATCCTTTCAAAAAAGAGAAAACGCTGTCTTCCCTGTGATCTAAACATCGTATCTTATGCAGTTTTTTTCGCTCTATCATGTGCTATTTTTATTTTTTAAAAATTGCCTATAAAATTTTGAGAAAATTACGAAATCAAGTGACAGCCACCTGAATTTTCGTCGAAAAGACCCTGGTTTTGTAGGGTTTGGAGTCAAATTGTTTTGGCTGAATTTTGTTACATTTTGCTTGTTGTCCTGTGAGTCTTTGCACTAGTTCTATTGCATTTTTTCGTGCTGATCATTTTGCTATATTGCACTCTAAATTTTTTATAGAAATTCGGCCAGGAATATGCCAAGCCAGTATCCTTCAAGTCCCAGTGCCAGAAAACAGCAGGTTTTAACTCTTTTTCTAAAATTTCTGAGTGACTTTTCTTTAATTTCTGTGCAGATTTTTCGCCTATCTTGTAGCTTTTGAATTTCGCTACAAGTATTGACCAAACATTTAGCAGTTATACACAGCTATAACGTGCTCCTGAGCGGCCTTAAGCGGAAATTTGACTAGTGAGGAAACGGTGGTTTGGCGTTGGACGCTGGTTGTCCAACTTTTTGCAAACAGATTAAAGCTCACATATACTCATTCGAAAAGGCAGATCCTAGCGATCATTTTGACATATAACAGTCATAGCTGTAGTCTAGTGATAAATTATTTCTACCTCTCGGAAATTTTCCCATTTTCCTTGAAATGGTCGTAGATTTTAAACCGGTTTTTAGGTCACTTGACCCGTCCCAACACCCGTACAAATATTTTTAAAAAATGATCTACGTGAAATTCTGCATCTAAATAAACCGCATTTACAGCCAGCCTTCTACGTGTTAAGGTCCGTAGGATGGGGATTAATACGGTAATCGCGAAAATACGTCATTTACAATATCATTTACTCCTTTGGTGAAATTTTCAAAATGCAGAGAATTTATCGATCTTTTCCACCGGTATTATCAGCGGTGAATACCGGAAATTTACCGATAATCGCCTGAAGTCGAAATTTTGCGATCTTTATACTGATAATCATGGTATAACTTTTAATTTTGCATATTTTATTTAAAAATTAAAATTACTGGTACAAGGACAGTCTATCAAATGCAAGAGAAAATTTAGTAATAAAAAAATCTTGTCTCTCAACACTCGAAATCTGAACCCTTATCAAATATCGGAAAAAAAAACAATCATGCTAATTCAAATAAGAATCATGCTAATTGACCATATCTGGCCAATTAGTTGTAGAAAACGCTCATATTTTCCGAAATGGCCGTGCTAGTGCTGTTTTTGGGTGGTCCGCAAGTACTCTTACAACTATTCACAACCATAAAATGTTGGAAATAAACCTTGTAGCTTTTACCTCTATAGTGAGCTAGCCAGATTCAAATAATATTTTATTGGCGGAAAACGAGTCGAGTTGGGAGAACACACAAAGTTTTATTTACACACACTTCTGCCGCAAAATACACAAATACAATTTCACACTAAAGTTACACATAGAAATGATATACCACATAAAACAATGGGGAAATACTCAAAGAAACAATTTTCATCAGACTGAACTGGGACGTATCAGTCACGACTAAAACTGGAACTGGAATCGAATCTGGCTGAAATTCCCCGTGTTGAATGAAGTACTCAAACTTGTTGATTTTCTTGTTTAGTTCTGCCTTCTCTGCTTTCAGTTGAACAATTCGGTTCTCAATGGGCGAAGAAACTTGATATAGCTGATGGAACTGGTCCCCGAAACGGTCCCAAATAGCTTCTATTTCAGCAAGATATCGCTGGCGCCAGAAAATAACAAAGAAGGTAGATTGAGATTGTTGTATCGGTTAACTTCATCCACGCCCTGCACAATGACTACATAGAGTTGATCTCTAAGAGGCTGCAGCTGGACAGAAAGACTGTTGATCAGGACATCTAGTTGAGAGCAAGACGCTTTCAGAGCGTCGCAAGTGTCCAGCATCTATTTTGAAAACACTTGTTTGAAACGAATTGTGAAAAAAATTAACTCACCCTCTGAAGCTGATGATTTATCTGTTTGACTAGGATCTGAGAGCATCGGCCAGAAACATACAAGAACTGGCTAGCATTTTTGTAGGGAAGGAAGGCCAGCACATCTGTAAGCACTTCGGAAGGAAGAAAATGAGCAGCAGACGGAGAATAATTCATTTGCGATATTTTTGATTACTAATTTAAGTCCCGACATGTTTTGTTAAACTGATACTTTATCAAAAGATAAAATAATTAAGATAATTTGTAAAATATAAGATAAAACAAAAAATCCGGCTGGGTGACCCTCAGGAGGAAATCGAAGAAAATATAAAAACCTAAGGCGCAACTAGGGGCTAAGCCACTTAGAAGGTTGGTAAATGCTGGGGTCGGTGAATCTCATGAGGGAGGGGCAAGCGAATTCGCTGTAGAGTTATAAAATCACTGGAAGGCAGTAGACCATCTAGAAAGAAGGCAAAACTATAGTATGGTATACCGTATCCGCTCTAATTATAAGCAATGCGTATAATTTGTCCGACTGCCCTCCCCCTCGTGGGTGGCGGATAATAAGAGGCTAGGGGAAACTTGCCAAAAACGAAATTTGCCAAATACGAAAATTGCCGAAACGAAGTCTGCCAAAACGAATATTGCCAAAACGAAAATTGCCTGATAGAAATTCGCCAAAACGCAATTTACCAAATCGACATTTGCCAAAATAAAATTTGCCAAACTTGGATTTCACTTGAAAAAGTTTTTTCAACTCTAAATTGCTACCCTATTTCTTATAGTCAAAACCTGCTCACGGCAAATTTAAATTTGGCAAATTTCGTTTTGGCGAAATGTGATTAGGCAACTTTCGTTTTGGCAATATTCGTTTCGGCAAAACACACGTTTGGTAAATTTGTTTTCGCCAAGTTTCCCCTAGACTAGTGAGACAGTGGCGTGTATTTAGAGAGTGGCGTATAATTCTTCAACTTCTAACTGCCAAAGGCACCGCATTTTTTTTCAGCATCGCCAAAATAAATTATTATCATTATTATGAGTTATTATTTTTATTTTTATTATTACTATTATGAGTGTGAGCCATTTCGGACCTGCTTAAGAATCGGTACCGATTTCTCGCCTTAATTCTGTTGTTTTTCTTCAGTACGTTTGTATGAAGTTCATCGAATTAGGTTTTGAAACTAGACCAATGAAATTTTCAAACAATGATCTAGACTTTGGCTATATAATACCGTATTTCATCTACTCAAACTGCTCTAATAAAGCACCTCCTCAACTTTAAAGACCTATATATCAGCTCAGAGTCAATGTTTGCATAGCTGTTTATTAGGGTTGGCCTTAACTCCTACGAGCCCTACGATTCTTCTTTTCAGATTTATATTTTCATCCGAAAATCTCAAGATCAACCTCAAAATTTTCCGATTTTTCAGCGACCCAAAAAATAACTCACCCGGGTGAGTTATTAGAAAAATACGTTAAAATGGCCTTGGTGGCGTATAATTAGAGAGTGGCTTATAATTAGAGCGGATATGGTAGAGTGGATTCTATGTTCTTCTCATAAAGTCTCCTACCAGAAAGTGACAGATGTACTGAATATGTTTTGGAGCCATATTTCGTTAACTTTTTGATGCTGTGACTTTTTTCAGAATTGAAATTTGGGTTGGCAATATCAGGATTGCAAATTTTTTCCAAAAATGCTATAAAGTTTTTAAAAATCATAGAAATTACGCCAACCTTGTTTGAATGTCTTGTTTCCTATAATATCCCAAAATTAGGTATTTTTGAAGAAATTTTGCGATTCTCAGATTGATGTTCATAATCTCACTTTCTATTACCGATGAATTACTGATGTTATGACACCAGTGCTGTAAATGGCACCGGTGCGGCACCGGCACCGGCCGCACCGGGCACCGTCGGTGCCGGTGCCGAAAATTTGGAGGTCGGTGCCCGGTGCGGTGCCGGTGCCATCATTTTAGAGGTCGGTGCCGAATCGGTGCCGCACCAGCAAGTGGTATGCATCATACCGGCAGCAGCTAACTAAGTTAAAATTCGCCTCGAAACAACACAATAATGTCGATAACATTGTTCATTTTCGCAATTAGCTGAAAAAATTCAAAATTAAATTGATAATTTTTTTAACATATATAAAAAAAGTCCGGTGCGACACCGCACCGCAGCACCGCTCCGGCACCGGCACCGCCGGTGCCCGGTGCGGTGCCCGGTGCCGAAATTTGAAGGCTGGTGCCCGGTGCGGTGCCCGGTGCCGATAATTTGGAGGTCGGTGCCCGGTGCGGTGCCTGGTGCCGAAATTTTGGAGTCGGTCCCTGTG
The DNA here is from genome assembly GCA_004194705.1 of Ditylenchus dipsaci. Classification (NCBI taxonomy): domain Eukaryota; kingdom Metazoa; phylum Nematoda; class Chromadorea; order Rhabditida; family Anguinidae; genus Ditylenchus; species Ditylenchus dipsaci. Next base: position 36,000 of record SADC01000403.1, read on the forward strand.
CGGTGCACGGTGCCGAAATTCCAAAATTTACAGCACTGTATGACACTGAATTTGTGTTCAGCATAGATATTTTGGGTTCTAGTTGTCAACACCATTTTTTTAAATCATTTACAATCTTTTCTAAGCCTAATTTTTGTTCAGAACACAAAAAGGCTGACCATAAACATTTCAGTTTTCATTTATTTACTCGTATTACATGCCATTACAATCACAGTACCCTACCCTAGTACCAATTAACGAGCAATATCAAAAAACACATTCGGCGGATACAAAAGACGAATATTTTTCAGGAACTCTGCAAAGGGATCCTCTTCTTTCACACGATTTCTCAACCACAATTCTTCCACATATGCTTCTACCGGGTGTCCAAAAATACCTGACGGATTTTTAAACGGCTTTTTTAAGATGATTCTTGAATCCAAAAATTATTCAATGATATCATTTTGTAGCTCTTTCCTTCTTCTTTCGAATAATGTATGAAGTCTCATTAGAATATCTTAGAAAAGCCATTATTTGGCTACAAACACATGTGAGGTCATTTTAGGATGTTGATAGGCATTTTATCCCTTTAACTAATCAAAATTTTAATTGGAAGTTCAAGGCTACAGCAAAATAAGAGCACCATGAGTAGCGCAGTTCAAGAGCTACAAAACCTACTTTACACAGCAGCTTTTAAAAATCTGGGTGTTGAGATATGGCTTTTTTGAAAAAAATAATATCTTGAAAAATGACCAAAATCAAATTTTCTCCAAATTTTTTGGGAATTTTAGTCACTTTTTCAAGATATTAATTTTTTCAAAAAAGCCATATCTCAACACCCAGATTATTAAAAGCTACTGTGTAAAGTGGGTTTTGTAACTCTTGAACTGTGCTACATCATGGTGCTCTTATTTTGCTGTAGCCAATTAAAATTTTGATCAGTTAAAGTGATAAAAATGACTATCAACATCCTAAAATGACCTCACATGTGTTTGTAGCCAAATAATGCTTTTCTAAGATATTCTAATGAGACTCCATACATTATTCGAAAGAAGAAGGAAAGAGCTACAAAATGATATCAGTGAAATAATTTTTGGATGCAAGAATCATCTTAAAAAAGCCGTTTAAAAATCCGTCGGGTATTTTTGGTACACCCGGTAGATGGTGTCGAGCTGTTCCACTTTGATCCTTGTTCCTCTTCTGTGACGATCACCGCATCCTCTCTACAGTATTGTTATGAGCTCCAGTCACAGGATCCAAGAAGTTTTGTTTGTGATTTACAGTCATATGGAGAGAGTGAGTTCATTGCGTTTTCACCCATGTAGCCTCTTCACAGATCTGTGATGATGATAAAATCAGAATAAATCAACGATTGATCACCTTCTCCGTGTGGCAAATCCCTAACATGAAAATCATTTAAAAAATCACGTTCTCCTCTTGCAAATCGTTAAACTTCATGACTCAAAAATAACAAGTTGAGTAGAAAGGTAGCACGGCTAATGCTCAAGCAATATGTGAGATAAGCAAGCAAACGACCACTCAAAATGTAGCGAAGGAACTCAGCTATATTTTGAGTGGTCGTTTGCTTGCTTATCTTGACAAATTAGGCTTAGAAAAGGGTGTAAATGATTTTAAAAAAATAGGTCCAGATAACCAACTAGAACCAATTTTCTTTTAAAGGCATGCCCACGCTAATAAGAGTGGTGCACGGGAATTCGAATTTTTTCCGAATGGTTGAACTCCTGTGCGAATTTTCAACTTGCTTTTAATAAAACAAGGCCTAGAATTTTATTTTAGGCCTTGTTTTGTTAGAAACCAAGTTGAAAAATCCCTACAGCCCTACAACCATTCGGAAAAATTCGAATTCCGATCACCACCTCTTATTAGCGTGGGCATGCCCCTTTAAATTTTAAAACTCGTCTTTGGACTTGAAATTAGGGTTGGATAATTCTCCGGAGAAATACTTTCCGGTAATTACCCGGTAATTACGGTAATTACCCGAAAAGCGGAGAATACTATTTGCTGATACCTAAACCATCTGGATGGTACCCAAACCACCTGAATGGTACCCAAATCACCGGTATGGTACCCAATCACCTGGATAGTGCCCAAACCATCTGGATGTTACCCGAAACACCTGGACGTACCCAAATCTTCTGGATAGTACCCAACCATCTGAATATCACTCAAAACACCTGGATATCACCCAAACCACCTGGATGGTACCCAAATCACATGGATGGTACCCAAACCCCCTGGATAGTACCCAAACCATCTGGATATTATTGAAACTCCTGGATGATACCTTAACCATTTGGATGATACCTAAACAAAAAAATTCTGGCTGAGTAGGGTGAGTGGATTGGTTAATAGTTAATCCTAATAAAAAGTGAATGGTTAGTGGCGATTGTGATATTTGTCGACCATAATTGCCATAAAATTTTCTATGAAGAAAGCAATTATACTTGTAAAATAAAAACACTCAAATATATCAGCATAAAAATGAAGAAGATATCGCAGAAAAATAAAATAATGAAAAAATGTATCAGCTGAGAGTCGAACCTTCGACATTTAAAAAGAGACCAGTAGTGTAAAGGAAAAGCATGGCTCAAGCGGGAAGTGATTCCTGCATAATTAGAAAGTAAACATTGCCTCCCCGGCTCCGACTTTGACGCAACTCTAAAGCAAAAACAGAAAATTAGAACGCTTCATACTTTATAAGAACCAACCTCCAAGTATTTCTCCATTCTTTTTGCATCTGACTTGTAGCCAGCATTGCAGAACTTGCACAAACCGACCACTGTTAGATTCCCATTTGCATTTCTTTCTTCAACTCGATTGTAGTAATTCCAACACTAGGAAAAGGCTTGAATTTGGACATCTAAATTTTCCATCTATAATACGATTAGAGCAGCAGAAAAAAACAGTTTTTAGAAAAAATATCGAAGTCAACTGCAATAAATACTAAAAAATAGTATTTCTCCGATTTTTCTTTACGGAGAAATACCCGGGTAATTACCGGAGAATTACCCGGGTAATTACCCATCACTCAACCCTACTTGAAATTCACTGTTAATTTTCAAATTCCGTTAGACACAATAAATAATATTGAAACGAAAATATTCGCATTGGTTTAAATATTTATTGTCTTGAGCGGAATTCAAAATTTGACAGTGACTTTCAAGTTTTACGAGCAGTTTAACAAGAAATCTATTATGCTGAACACGAATTCAGTGTCAGAGTTCCAGGTTTTCTATCGAAAAAAGTTTTCCGTCAAAAAGTTTATTTTATCAATTTTTTGATTTTCTTTGCGACTTTTCGCTGACCCTCTATAGACAATTCATTTTTGTGAACTGAAAAATTTTCTATTGCGTTTTTTTTGCTCTGTCAAATGGTATTCACTCTTTACTAGAAAAACGGCCGTATCACACTTACCGTATTCTCTCTAATTATACGCCATGGTGTAAAATTTTCAACCCTCCTCGAGGGCGGTGTATAATTAGAGAGTGGTGTAAAATTAGAGAGGTGGTGTCAATTAGAGTGGTGTAAAATTAGAGAGAGAGAATACGGTAATTTTTAAAATTTAAGTACAAACAACAACCAAGAAAGCAACAACAAAAGAGAATAAAAATATGACGACAAAGTTTTTTCAATTTTGAACAAAAAGTTGTCTAAAAATAATCGGACCCTCTCCAATAAACGGCCCCCCTCCCTCCAATAAGGGTTGAAAAAAAACGTTCCGGGCCGTTTAGTAGAGTAATACGGTTAATAATATGATATAAATAATAAAATTAAATACGGTACAAATTTTATGCCCATTCTACTCAGATTGAAAAGCTCTACAAGGTGGCTGTAAAAATCACCAAATAATCGCGAAATTTTTGTACTTTTGACCAGTCATAAGCGAAATCACAAATTTTGTGTTGTGCTTTTTCACGACCACACGAACGAAATTCACGATTTTCCCGTGGTCCCCTCCCCTCCTGTTTTTGCTCTTTTTAGGCTTAGGCAAAACTTTGTTGTGATAGTAGTTGTGCGTAGGTTCCCTAGTAAAAGCTCTCCACGGTATAGTTTCAAAATTTATTGCGTCAAAAAATTTACATTGAAACAATTTTTTGAAAATAATTTGTAAAGTTATGATGTAAATATTAATTTTCCACTTCAATAGTTGGGTTGAACAGTACTGACACGGATGTTTTGTCCATGGAAGTCTGATTATCCATCTGCTCAATGCAGGCATGACCATCACTGGCACTGTGGAACATGACAATGGCGTGCCCTGAATAAATTGATTTTTTGTCCCTTTACATCTTTTCAAGAGCTACTTTTTGTCTAAAAAATGTAACGAATAAAAAACTATTGTTGTCAAAAGCGTCAAACTCGGTCAAAATTAGTCCAAATTTTGATGCTTTTAGTCAATGAGCGTCAAAAGGCGTTTAATGATTGTCAAAAAGCTTCAAAATACAGTTAAGAAAATACAGATAATACAGTTGACTGATATTTTGACGCTTATTAACTAAAAGCTTCAAAAAATTTCATTCAAAAATTTTGACCGATTTTGACGCTTCTACCATCCCTGGAAAAACATTAACATTTTTTTTTGAATTCATGACAAATTGTTTGAATAAAAAAGTTGTTATGAAAATTTATTTTCTTCTTTTCACAATTTGGGAGGCTGCGGATTTATTCCCAGCATTTTTTTGAATTTTGTATGTTGCTATAATAATCAACGTAATTCTGATAATTTATAAAATTACTTTTATAAACAATCATGAAAATTATCTAGATTAAATCGATTTCGAACACCAGAACTAGATTGATCAACATAAAAAATTTAATTTTTTTTAGTAAAAAATTGGTGATAAAGCTAAGCCCTCCAAAATTTTAAAAACGTTCCAATCATTGTTGAAAATACCTTAAACAATAAACTTAAATAAAAAACTAAACTAACTATAAGAAACAAAAAAAAGAAACTAACCTTTTTGATAGCTGATGTCATCGATCTCGCCAAACTTTCTGAAAAATATATTTGTCATCTTACAGTCAAGTCTCGATATAGCATACACTTCAAGATTGGCACCAGATAGGTCCGACACTTTTTCGTTTCGACTTTTTAAGTCTGTTGCCAATTCTGTTTTGACATTCTGGTTCCAAAAGTTTTAAAGATTCCGATTTCACGATCCTATTAGTAAAAAAACACCACTTTATATCGAAATTGTTTTACAATCTACCGAAACGATCTTTAAATGTGTGGAAATTTGCAAATGTGAAGTCTCCAAATTTGCAAATGTGTGAATCAGACCGACAAAAAAGTTAACCACAATATTTAAAAACTTGGCATAATAAAATATCAGACCAGATGAGGTCCGAACTTCAAGCAGTGGGGTTAAATAACTAAAATTACTGAAAACTGCTGCGCAAATCGTCTTCAGTAACACTATTGTCCAGATTGTCAATGCGGACTGCAAAAGGAGATGAGGACATAGTTAATTATGGAATTATTTGTAGTATGGAATGCTAAATAAACTAAAAATTAACTGTATTAACAAATTTATATATTAATAAGAATTAAATTACAAAATAAAAAGGTTGATCATTATTCGATTCCTAAATGAACAACAACACCAAATCATACTTGCTGGAAAACTAACCCCACAACAGTTGTTTACGCTCCAAGTGATCAAACACCACTGGAGCAGAAGGAGGACAATAAGGTAAAGAAAGAGTGAAAAAAAACATAGAGAGCAAAATAAGGTGTTTTCTCTAACTGTCTAGAACTGTAAGCATGGTTATACAGGATTGGCTCATTTTTGCGTATGATCCTGTTTTGCTCATACCTTTAAAGGACCATGGTTTTTGCGCGCAGTAGCATGTGCGAAATTTTAATTGGCGGGGACACTTCTCTTTCGTCTCGCACTTTACTCTTTGGAGTCGTTCGCCATAACTGCAAAGAGTACAATGCGAGACGAAAGAGAAGTGTCCCCCGCCAATTCAAATTTTGCACATGCCACTGCGCGCAAAAACCATGGTCCTTTAAAAGATTTTTGAGAGAATGAATAACCGATTTGCCGGAAATTGTTTTCAAAATTTTTCTGTAATGTCCATCGCGTCCATCGAGACAAAAAAATTATTGAAAATAATTCTAATAACTCAATATAAACACATTCAATCTTTTTTGTCTCGAGCGAAATTTTAAATTTTTCTCTATCAGAAGAGAAAGTTACGGAAAATATATGTGGGAAATTTTATGTGATGGGAGAAATTCAAATAGCTATAACTTACCCCCGTTTTTTACGGACTGTTTTTTCAAAAGTTTCTTGAAAAGAGTAGTAGAACATTATGGACCTTACAGAAAAATTTAGAAAAAAATTATTGGTAAATCATTATTTGTAACTTTATCATTTTCTCAGAAAGTCACTAAAATTTAGATCTACGACTTATTGGATTACCACGGCGCTGTGCAGCAAAGTGACGCCTCAAACGTCAGCCTTAATTTTTTTGCTGACTTTTTGCGTGCTTTCAGCTGAATTGGACTTCTCAATTAAGCAGAAAGTCTGACCAATTTTCTGGTTATCCACAGAAGCAATAAAAATTGAGTATTTATAATGTACGGGAGACATGATATAACTGCGTAAGGAAAGCTTATAATGAAGTCGACAAACAAGATTTTCGAAACCGGTAGTGTGAAAAAAAAGCTAAGAAAAAGCTAAAAATGTTTTGGCTCTAGTGTTGGTGTTTTGTTTCAGATGGCTCCAAAACTCAATGCTTGGTGTCGTTTTGGCTACCGAATAGAAAAGAGATCTGGTCGAAATAATAAATTTAAGAATATATGAGCCAAAGAAAATGCTATCCATAGTATCCCTATCTAATTTTTTAAAACTTTTGTATTTTTGATAACTCTAGCTTGGTGTCCAAGGCGAATTTTCGACAGCTGTTTAAATGTTTCGAAATACAGGTGTCGAGAAATTCTCAGGCTTTGAAATGGTCAAAACATTTTTAGAGCGCTTTTCGAAGTTCTCTTTTCACCGATCGATTTTTCTCGCCGGCAATATTTTTGGTGTGTATTGCCAAAGAAACTTTTTTTCGGTCTCCCTGTGATTTGGGCCTCACCCGTCTAAAGTCCATCCATAGACAACAACCCAAACCACAGTGAGGACCAACCGAAAATTGTGTTTTTGACTTCATATACCAAAAAAATATTGTCGGCGAGAAAAATTAATCGTAAAAAACAGAGTTTAGAAAAACGCTACAGAAATAAAGTTATGACCATTTCATAACCTCTAAATTTCATGACAGACCCTGTATGAATTTTGTTTTTGAGTATTAAAGGCCCGTTACAAGAAAAAAATGTCTGATTTATAGGGTCTATAAATTCGAAAATCGACCAGTCCAAGACCTAAAGCGGTAAAATTTTCTCAGCTCTGATTATCCCTATTTTGCGTGAAACTCGCAAATGAAAAGAAACAATTTTTGTAGCATTACTAATTTAGTTATTATATTTTAAAAAGTTTATTTTCTATACATATTTACAAAGTGAAATTGAAAGAAAGTTTAAGTACACAGTGGAGTATAGTAAAACACAGAGGTTTTTGTGCCATTTTAGGAAAAGTACAGCTTTAAGATTAAAAAAATGCATTTTACACAAAACTTGTCAATTACATAATACATTTCACAAAATTTTGTTATTTTTACAGCTGGCTATCGTACAAAATTACTGAGGCAATGTGGAATTGTCCATTATCTATGATAAAAATTACTTTTCTAATTCAAAAAATGTTTCTACCTCGACTATAAGTTGACCATTAGCATCCCCAGCCATTTTAGTGTCAGCACGTCCATAGCAAAAGTGGAGCCAAAAGGGTTTTCTCCATCAGAAGCGGATTTGTTGAGCACCACAGGCTTGTTCTGATTGCTGTTTTGGGTGAGAGCGGGTCGTTGTCTACGACGCCTGCCCACTTGGTTCTCTTCTTCGTCTTCGTTGTCTTCCAAACTACTGTTGGAAGAGGTAAACAGGCAACGGAAGGACTCTAGCTGAAACTAGTGTGGTAGAAAAAGTTTTAATTTTGCAAATCTGCCAGCATATATTGCTAAAAATAGTTAATACTTCATTCAAAAAAGCGGAATATTTGTGCAAAATGACAGCCAATCTGATATTTTCATTTTTCTTAAAGCTTTGATGTTAATTTCTTTTGAGAATTTTTCAGCATCCCAGCATCTTAACTTTCAACAGGCTATAAAGCTTTACTGAATAATTTCAGAAATGTAGAGATTTAAGGGTCTGAATAAAGTACCGTATTTACTCTAATTTTAGCCCCGGGGTTAAAATTTTTCAACCCCTCTCTTTGGGAGGGGGGGAGGTCTTAAATTAGAGGGGGCGGTTAAATTAGAGTGAATACGGTAACTGTTATTTTTTTACTCAGACCCTGAATATCTACATTCTGAAATTATGCGATGGTGTTTAATAGCTTATTGAAATGTTGAAACCCTGGGACACACAATAACGATCAAAGTTTGAAAAAATTACCACCTGGAGGACCGACTGTTACTTTTGGTTATTCCGACTCAGAATTTCGTGCTGAACACGATGGTGTTTTCAGTTTGGGTCGAGTTCCAACAAAAAAATGAGAAAAAGGTCTTTGAACATTGGTCGATTTAAAGCATGCTGAGATATCAGGCATATTAATACTAGTTGTGTAGCTCTGTCAGCGAGCTACACGACGCGAAAAATCATTTGATTAGATGGCTTTTCTGTACAGAGTTCTAGCCAATTATCTGCGCTGACTCAGGTATCTGAAAACCGTGTAGCCGGCGGGAAATTCAATATTTTGGACATAATTTTCTGTGATAACCCTTGATGTTTGACTCATTAGAAAGCCCCAAGCATGCTCTTCATTTTGAGATGTTACTTGCCTGGATGAAAAATAAAATTTGAGTAAATGGCATCCGGATCAAACATAGCAACCAATATTTTCCGGTGCTTCAAATCGACCAATGTTCAAACACCTTTTTCTCAATTTTTTGTCGGAACTCGACCCAAACTAAAAACACCATCGTGTTCAGCACGAAATTCTGAGTCGGAATAACCAAATTGACAGTCGGTCCTCCAGGTGTTAACACAAAAGACTGAAGAAAAGTGACAATTTACAATAAGCGTTCATTTACCTTAAATTAGGGGCAGAATTGATACTACCCGAAAAAAAAATTTACATGGGTAAACTTTCGTAAATGTCTTTGTCTTGCGACCGGATATGGCAAAATTAATCGAGCGCTAACTATGTTTTCGTCAGGTTTTGAATAATTTCCAAGTTTTACAGCATTGTGGTGCACTTGTCTAATCACAACATCAATCCCTTCTTAAGCCATTTGTTTTATAGTTGGTCACAATTTCTCTCTATTTGCTTACTACGCCCCTGGGATTTCTCCAAACAAACGCATATCTTGAAACAGGGGACACCAATCTAGAGGAACAGTGGCTCACACCAATAGTCTACTAGGCTGTAAAATTTTTGCAAAAGCAATCAATTCTTTGCTTTATTTATTAGTCCTGTAAAAGGGGTAAATTTGCTAAAAGAGATTTGAAATAAAAGAAGGAGAGTGCGTTATTGAAAGAGTCAAAGTTCGGGCAATTCTACAAGGGCTATAACAACATTTTCCAGAAAGGTCTGTGTTCATTCCAAAGCACCTAATAGTCTTTTTTTTACTAATTTTTCCACTTTCGAAGAGATTTCTAATCGACACAAAAAATATTAAGATAATACTTTTTTTCATATTTTTGCTACACAGAAGATCTACTTAACCGTACCTTGGAGTCAGTCTGAAGTAGAACAGGTGCAGCTAAGTCATTACCATCCACATGAATGGTGAAATTGCAGCGAGAGTAGATGCCAAAGTCGAAGTGACCAGGCACATTGGTGTGCAACACAAACTTCAGCACTTGTCGGCTCTCGCAGTCAAATAGAATGTCCTGAAACAGTTTTTCCATCCAAAATATACTCTAGGCTCATTTTATTTTTTTCGCTTTATTTTCTTCCTTATTTCAATTTTCGTACAATTTTCGGCATCCTTTACAATTTTTGTTATTAATTTCTCTGAAACTTTTTAATCCTGCACCTAAGCAAAATATGTTTACGACTACAAAACTTACAAACCCTTTTGAATATAATTTCTAGTGTTAAATTTTGTCTAAAAATAGTCAGACTATAAGCGTAGTCGAATCTAAACTATTTTTAAAGCGTATTGTACAATTATTAATGCACGAAATAAGGCTTATATCGGTGCTAAATAGTGTTCTTCTCATTTGCGCATGACTGACATTTCAGGAGGGGGTCAAGAGAGCGCAGGCCAAATAGCAAAAATAATTGTTGTGGAGCACAAGTAGTAATGAGTGAGACATATATGACACTATTACTATTTGTCCCTTTTTGAAAATATGGTAGCGGTGGCCTGTGGGCATCCCCTCGCACTTGAATTTGATTTTTGGAGTCAAATTTTGGTGGTAGAGGATGAGGTCTTTGGGGTTCATTGCAGAGATTGTGTGAATGTGTGATTTAAAGAGAAGTGGATTGGAAATAGGAGATTATGTGTATAAATAGATTTAAATTTGATCCTTTTTATATTTGCATATATTATATTTTAGTTTTATCATTTTGTATTGGAAGCTACTTTGTAAATGTACATGAAATGAATATTTAGTTTAATATAAAAACCTTTACTAACCCTATACATTTATTATTTCAAGGCGGTTTTAAGTCTTAGGATTAGTATTTTAGTAATGCTGAGACTTTCGAAACATTGAAAATTATCTATTTTGGATATACACTGTTTATATGTATTTTACTTTGCTTGTCTTACTAAATTAAATGTGGCACAATTAAGTCTCAGGTTTATGGCCTTGCTCAAACTGTGATATCGTGAGTTAGCCCTCTAAATATAATGTCAAACGTTAGAATCTGATGCTTTCTGGGCAGCAAATTTAACAAAAATTTCCGCATATAAAAAAATTAGAGCAGAAAAATTTTTTGTTGCTTTCGTATAAAAAATAATCCCATAGCTGACATTAAACTATGAGATAATTTAAACAGTTGAAAATAACAGTGACATTTTTGTTAGTGACATTTTTGAAATATTTTGCCGGGCAAAATCTAATGCAAAATCTATTTCAAAAATCTATAAAAATGAAAAGATTTAGAATCTTGCGCTCTTAACTCACTTGTTTTACTCCCTTTAATCTAGCATTTTATTTTTATGTTTCTTTGTTTCTAATTTATTAAAATTTTGCTTTCCTGATTTCCTTTCTCACATGAACAACCGGCACAATAACACCAAGAAGAATAAAAGGATTACTAGTCGCCTGGCTCAGTCTATGTTCACCCTCACCCCAATTAGGCAAGCAATGCTGTGGAGGGTCAGTGGGGGTGTCAGTAAACACTTGACTTTTTAGTTCAAAGGTTTTATTCTTTGAGATCATCAACAACATCCTGTCAAAATCACTCCCTAACAATGCCATGACTAATTTTGCAACATTGTGACTATAGACAGGAAATATGATGTTCATTTTGATTTTGCAAATTTGAAATCCTAATTATGCAGTGGTAGCATGAACATTTTTTTGGACGATAAATTATGATTGTTATAAACAAGCAACATAAAAGGAGTCGTATTTTCTGTATTCAACGAGTCCCTCGATTTAGAGGACCTATATCTCAGCCCAGAATCAATTTTTTAAAACTTGTTTATTGCGTTTTCTTAACTCTCACGACTCCTACCAATTCCACCTTTTAGATTTCGGTTTGAGCATCAAAAATTTCAGAGATTTACCTTGAATTTTCGCAATCATCGAGAGATGGAAAAATAAACGAAATGCAAAGAATAGACTAGTTATTTTTCAAGTCAAATATAATTTAGGTTATATCATTTTTTTGCAGCAAAAATACTTTTTTTTGTGGCTAATTTTCATTTTGCTTGGTTTTACTAAATGTTCTTATCTTTTTTTTAAAAGTGATGGCACTATCATGTAGCACTAAGACTCTAGTTTCTAATGCGGTATTGTGCAAATTTGTGAATCGTGCAAACTATGCAAAATTTGGTACAAAAAATTAAAAGTATGAAGCAAATTATTTTTTTATTTGCTTCATACTTTTAATTTTTTATACCAAATTTTGCAAAGACGTTATGATAAACAATACCTCATTAGAAACTAGAGTCATAGGGCTACATGATAGTGTCATCACTTTTGTAAAAAGATAAGAAAATTCAGTAAAAGCAAGCAAAATGAAAATTTGCCACAGAAAAGAGCATTTTTGCAATGATTAACCTGTAATTTATAGTTGACTGTAGTTAACTGTACCTGAAATTGTAGTGCCCTAATGTTTCCGGGCCTTTTTCAGATGAACTGAAAATCTGCAAAGACAAAAACGACTTTATATTTTTTTAAATTTAGGTTGAAGACTTCAAAAAGTTGAAATTTAAAAAAAGTGAACATTTTTTGCCATCCTGTGGGATGAAGGTTCCTTACTTTTTGCCAAAATATTGCTAACTTAAAGCATTTGAAGGTACTGGGTTGTAATTTTAATCTTGCACTTAGAATCTTGCATAAATATCTGAAATTTGACAGAGACATCTTCCTCCAAATTTATGCACTGCCAACATTTTTCTTTCAAATTTTCCGCTAATTTTTGTGTAAAACAAAAATATGCTTTAAATTAAAAAGACATATTTTTGGCAGTCGGCGGCGCCATAAATGGATTTCTTAAACAGGCGAGAAGGAGGAATTGATTGATGGGCAAGCCCCACCATATTTATTCATTGAGAAACGAAGGGCCCAAAAGGCGAAATTGCATAAATGATTAAGTGGCTAAATAATTTCTGTACATACATTCTATCGTAGAATCTTTTTTGCAACAAAAAAAATTGTGGAAATGTCAAGTTCGTGAATTATTAATGCCTGATTTATGAGATAGTAGTGATGTTCACATTAATTGACCCTTTTTTAATCATCTGGAAAAAAGTGGCTCCAACCTTCCTACTTGTCTTAGTTATTGTGCACTTTGTTGTCTCAGTGGGTCATTTGTTGTTTGACCCAACTTATAATTTACAGGGGAGAACCCTGACTGTGATCTGGGAGAACTTCGATGACAATTTTTTTCTGCGTATTCTTGTAGAGCGTGCCCAAGTTCCTGACAAATCTGGCTCCCCAGCTCTGAAGAACCACAAAATGTGGTAGAAGGGTCACTTAAAGATCTAAAAACACCTCGATACCGATGTCATGGTTTTTCATAGCTGACCCTTGGGCAATGGGTCATTCCTAAAATTTTTATTGAGTTTCAGAGGTAGGGAGCCAAATTCACATGGGATTTGGGTGCGGTTTACAAGAATATGCGCATAAAAAAAATATCAAAAACTCCTAGGTCATAGTCAGGGTCTCTCCTTGTTAATCAATTTTGAGTGGGATTTATTGAAAAAGCCGATCGGTTTTTTTTGCTTTGGTCCTCTTTGTTGTATTTTTGGAATTTTCGTACTTCACACGACGTGGCTTTTGGCAGGACTACAGAATCTTGAAATCTTATAAAACCGACATTTAATGGTATAAACTAATCTTATAAAAACGTGTTTTAAGGCGCAAACGACGATTCTCCGAAAATTTGTTTGACCGAAAATCGCACTTTTTACCGTGGGGAAAACCGAGTTAAACCATATTTCCTGAAGGTATTCTAGGTGTATGATCACTTGAGCTGGGCAAATTTAAGAGTTTAGCTCAGATTTCTGTCACAGGTAAGTATCTCTAACCCTTCGCCAATTCAATTTTGGAACTGCCACTGCTCTCAAATCCACGGTTCTCTAAGGTTGCTTTTTTGTTCTTTTGAAAAATTTAATGTGATAGTCTTAAACATTTTGTGAAATATTACATATTTATCTCTTTTAACATTTCGATGAAAAAACACTAATCGACAACTAAAACAAGCCTAAAGTGAAAGGCTAAAAAAAACTTTCATCGTTCCAAGAGCAAACAAAACGCAACATTTCAATCAACTTAATAGCTTTTTCGTTTCCCTCATTAAAAAAAATTTCTTTTTTTGTTCAAATTTACTTCACTACCACCACGCTCCAAAATCTAGTTATCCACTACTCAAAATATCTTGATTAGATTTAGGTTTTTAACTAAGAAAAAAATTCTCCTCAGCTTTTAAACCGCTAATTTTGCTGAAAACGAGGAGAAGATTCCCATGGACATTGTCCACTCTTTGTCTTTCCTTTTTCAGCTGGATATATTAGTAATATTGGTCCAGAAATGGATATGGCCATGCCTTTTGCAAGGAAAGGCGATCTCGTTTTGCTTTAAAACCAGCAGCAGATACTCTGTTTGAGGCTGCCTTTTGAGCTGGGCGTGTGCCGTGGCGCTTCACCTTTCCAAACAATATGGCCTATTTGGTTGGTAGTACTGCTGGTTTCTTTTGTTTGTTTTGCTTATATTATAGGCTATTAGTTTTCACATATTATGTCCGGTCATTGTGGATTTTGGACGGTTGGCTGGTGCTTTTAGAGACTTATTAAAAGCGATTTCCGGCTACACCTTGGCGGAAAGTTTGGCTTGAAGTTGGTTTTTAAAAAGTTCAGAAACTTGACAAAACTCCTTGCAAAAAGAGCTTTCACATAATCCATAATAATTCAATAATTCAATAAGATGACTTATTTCAGCTTTAATTCAATTTTTGTTATATGTCATGTACAACCTATTTTGAACGAGAACAACAAAGATGGGAATCATACTTAAAAATTGCACTTTTTTGGTTTTCCCATACCCATCCCTGAGGTGTAGACTATTTGTCTTGGTCCTCCTGTTGTTTTTGAGAGCAATTATGATTGTATGCACCTCCTAATCTGATTTTGTCTTTTCCCACTTGTCGATTTTGGAATGCGAGTTGAGTTCAGGCGGAAGACGAGATTGTACATCAAAATTCAGGCTTTTTGGGCTGTGCTTAGGTGGCTCGTGGTCCAATTTACGTTTTTACGTACTTAAACATGTTAGATTCCGTCCAAGCTATGCTGCCCTACCTTCTACCTAAGTAAAAATAGCAACAGGGCAAAGATCCCAGGCAAATAAGTATGCGGTTCTAAGTTACTGCCAGCTTTTTAATTTTTCCTTTCTTGATTTTTCAAAAATTTGGCTGAAAATATGTAAACGAATTTCAAAAAACTTTTGCATACTTTGTAGTCCCACCAGAAAAGCTTGTTATGCTATTCCACCCATTGTGTTTCTTAAGCAAAACGGTTGTGCCTTGATTTGCATTCTTGTTTGCAAAAAAGAGAGTCAGCGATTAGTACCGGAAAAGGGGAGCACCTGGCCGGTCAGGCACATCATAATACATCTGTTCACTGGTTTAACCTTATGGACGGAGCACAAACAAACACACACTTTAATCCTTCTGCTATGAGATTTATTTTTTGAAATATTTCAATAAATTCACTTATTTTTGCAAGGATTTTATTTGTAAGCAAGCATGCAAAAATTTTCGAAATACGCCATATTTCCTTTTTGAAAAAGGCTGACTGAAAAAAAATCGAGTCAGGCTCGAGATTTTTTTGACGCTTAACCAAAAGCTTGAAAAACCTAAATTTAAAAAACTGAAAGAGGCCGGGCCCGTCGCAGTTAAAAGCTCCAAAAAATATTATATAAAATATGGTACACTCAAAACTTGTTATGAGGAAACACTTTTTTTGAAAAAAATGTCTTTATATCTATTTCTGCGGGTCTAAATGCCAAAACTATGGTGATTCGCAGAAACGATCGGCAAAATCAAAGTCCTTGTGATTTTTGTGACTAGACCCACGATTCGTGAGTCACGAGTCACATTTGTCAATAGACGCTGTAAATCGGGCTAAAAATGTGTCGGACCTTAGGCGGAAACAAACTTGAGAGGTGTTCTTATAACGAGTCTTGACTGTATGCTCTAATTAAAACTACATCATAGTAAAACTTTAAAAAATATATACTAAGTGCCACCATTTAATCCCGAAACGTTTGAAAATTGACACCAAAATTATTTTTGTGTCAAAACCAGAACAATAAAAAGTGGCAGCATTTATGGGGTTTTTATTTATTTGGGCCAATAAAAATATTCATTTCAGTTTTGATTAGGCAGCAATAGAGCTCCATTTTAGGGTTTGCCTTCTGTCATTACTTAATCACCCACTGTAAATTATATTGCCTGGTCAGCCAGCAGTTGATTTATATTCGCTGTTGTTGTTATTGGGTGCTACTACTATAGGCTTGATTTGCATTTTTGCCCAGACAATCACCAGTTTAGTGCTAGAAATTGGTGACTGGAGCAAAGGAAGGGAAATTAATTGTGTGTTTTGTATAACAATTATTTCTGGCTTGTTGTGTTCTGGTTACTGTTTTATTTGGCGGAGGTCTAAATCTAGTTTTTTTTACGATATTTCTGGCATTAAACAAATAGCCTTCACTGATTAATCCCCTACCCAAAGTGAAATAACGCATTTTGGTACTTGTGCACTTGGAAGCCCTTTTTATTAGCTCTGAATAGTGTCCTACGACTCTTAAGTCATTTTTATACGCTTAGAAAATGATCGAATAGGATACTGGATACGTAAAAGTGTCGGACATGGAAAATTTCGACCAAATTTAGAAAATTTGTGGAAATAATTCAGACCGAAAATTTGGCTATGAGATACCCGACCCAGCCTTGATCTAATTTTCATAGAAATACTAGTTTCTCCCATTATCTTTTTGGTGTTCCAGCCGATTCAGTAGAGACCTTCTAACATTGATTGCACGGTACTCTTTGAGAGATCCCGGGCTTCTTCGATTTGGTTATATTCTAAGCTTTATCTATTTTTTTGAAGCATTCTAAAATGGATACATTTTGTCATTTTTCAGAATGGCTAATTATTAGAAGTTATACAATACAGTCGACTGTCCATTTTACGCCACCACTAAGGACCGAATTTTAGTGGCGTAAAATCAAAAGTGGTGTAAAATCGAGAGTATAGCCAGCCAATCAGATAATCTCCAGGATGACTTAAGTCGAGAGCGGCGTAAAATCGAGAGTTGACTGTAAGTAGGTTGTTATAAGCTCGAAAACTACCTGGACTATTTTAGAGTAAATCTAGTCATTTCGAAAAAAAACAGTTGTATAGACAGTTGACTTTAAGACACGCTGGATGTAAAATTATTTTATAAACTCTCCAATGCAAAGTAGTGCGATGTTTGAAAACAGAGTCTTTAGTGCATAAAAATTGGGCTAAGAAGCACTTTGAAAAATAGCGTGAATTATCTCTACATACTAACAGCAACAAAAGCTACCAACAATTTATACCAAAATGTTGATAAGGTCTTCTTTTGTCTTAAGCTCGACAATTTTTTTAAAACAAATACCAAACTTTTCACACAATTCAAAAAGGATTATCTTTCTGCAACTTCAAAATTTGGCGGAGCTAAGCCGTATCGCAAATTGTTCTTTGGAAGAATCAAGCAAATGCGCAACGGAATCAAACCTATTCTCCCTGACAAGTATAACCCCTTTTCCTCACTGCAAAGTAATCAGAAAGGCGGCAGTCAGTCCCTTCTTATTTATTTTTCTAGTAGTAGGTGGCTAGTTGTGGTGATTGACTGAGTGAATGGTCACCGCCACAAAAGCGGCTTACATTGCAGTGAGGGGATTAGTCCATTTATTGCACCCGCTTCCTTTCCTCCTTCTAATTTCTTGACTTCACTGCTAATAATCATTATTTAATGTTGGTTCAGCAGCAGAAGTAATTAATCACCGCTATGTTGTTGATGTTTATTATTATTCGTGTGGGATTGACTTTGTTAATTTTCGGTGTTTTTTTTGGGGTTTTCCATAAAAGATTATTAAAACCGCATTTACCTGATTAGCTCTAAATATAGATTTAGGCAAGTATTTATTTAGTGCCCACCAAAAAAATCCTGGTCTCCGGGCTGTACACCAAATCGAGACTTGACTGTATTTTTTAGAATGCCTCTAAAGCTTACGAAAAGTGCCATGCGAAGGGAAAGAAGAAAGCCGGTCCGGAAATTGAAGAAGTCGAAAATCTTTTAAAGATTATGCAAATTATTGCAATCAATGGTCGAAAGTCTCTATTGAATCGGTTAATAAGATAATAGTAGAATTCTTATGTGTAAGACTGTGGACTATAGAAACAATCAAGAAGTTGGAAGAGCAATTAACGTGCAGTCTGACAAGCCACATGAAGCTGCAAGCAATTAAATGGCAAATACGGCAACAGTGTGAAGTCAAAACATTTATTATACCGTACGTTAAACGATTACCCTCGTCTCCTCGTGTTTTTGGCATTTTGTCTTTGACCCATTTTGGAAAACTTCTCTCAAGCTAGTTACCACTCATTTTTGAGCCAGGCTAGTAACTTGCCCAATAGAAGTTTTCTAAAAATGGGTAAAAAAACCTAATTCCAATGAATTAGCGGGTACCCGTTTAATAAGCATAGGCTTAAATTGAATATTGGATGATAGAATACCGTTTTCACCGATAGAATACAAAAAGAATATAAAGTTATTTGGATATATTTATTTATCAATATAAATAAATCTTAAAGTGTAAGAGCACCCAAAACTTCGTGACCTTTTGTTGGTGGTCAAAAAGTAGTAATTTAAAAGGTATTTTTTGCACGCATATCTTATTTCAAATCAAGTTGATGTACAAATTGAGTGGTGTGAAGTACATTAATGACCAGTCAAAGTACAAAGTACTTCAATCCTGGCGCACCAAGACACTAATCTGCTCTTTGTCCACCCCTCCTCACCTTTACACTCCACCCTTTCCAATCAAAATAATAATAATAAGCAAGAAAGCAAAAGACATGGTAATTGGCGCACCCAGCTGACCTTTAGACTGACCCAAGAAAAGCGCCTTAGTCGCCCTCCCATTATTGTTATTATTATGTTGTTTTTCTTGTTCTTGTCGTCTTAGCCCACTTCCTCGCTGCAACAGGCAGCACTGAATGAATAGGAGGAACAAGCGACAAGCATAAATGCAATTATTTGAGTATGTTGCAGACTGGCTAGCACCGTTTGAACATCTTAGGGTCATGGTTAGGTTTGACTTAAAGAGACGTACCGATGCATTACACGGGCAATTTTTAAACTCGCGAAAGGCGGGACCAGGTATATTCAAATGAGATTTATATTTAAATAGTAAATCGAACTTCATAGAAACGAGAATGCATATAAAGACTGTAGACTATAGAAAAGATCTAGGAACTTTTCAACTTCATTCGTGAAAATTTGCAGTAACGAACGTAGTATTTTGTATGCCTAATTGGTGGCTCAAATAATTCTTTTCGTTACTACTACTTGTCATATTAATTTGAGTAGGTGCCATTATTGCTGCCAAATACATGCTGCCCAACCATATGGCAGCTATATCTGCCAACAATCCAATCTCAACACCCTATTACTTGCTTTCTCAAAAACAGTGACAGAGGTCCGCCCAGCCCTTCCATCCTTGACTCCCCCTTACCCACACCCCAAATCCCCTCCTCGCTTTCCCACCCAAAGAGGGATGGAAGATTTAACTGAAAATTACTCTTAGCCGGTTTGACTACCACCACTGCTACTACTATTGCTGCTGCCAATTGCACTTGTATTCATTTGTTGGAGTAAGAAGTTTAGAGCTCCTACCCATCTAAATTTTATACCCTTTTTTACGGACTAGAATTTATTTATTTTGTTAGACTAGTGAACTTGTGTTCTTAATACGTGCTTTACTTTTTTGTTTTTACCTAAGCATTACAGGAAGTGGTCATTTTTGACCATTATAAAGCTCATATTACTATGGAAGGACTGTGACCTGGGCGAACTTCGATAAAAATTATTTATTCTTCTAGAAAGTGCCCACGATCCTTATGAATATGGCTTACCGGCTTCAAAAGTCTCCCAAAAGTTAAACAACTACCCATGGTTTATGGGTCAGCTGTGGGAAAACAAGTGAGCATCGATGTGCTTGTAGACTTTTGTAATGCCAGCTGTTTTACTTTTGTGGGCCTTTGGAGCTGAAAAAACCAGATTTATAAATAAAGTATGGTACTTATTCGGCTGGGGCCGTCCTGAACTTGGGCCACAACCACGTAAATCATGCTAAAACGATAGAAAACATATTCTGTGCTCTCTGAATCAAAAACGAAAATATGAAAAAACATAAAAGAAAACAATTTTTAAATGACTGAGTGCTGGAGGCGTACCGATATTCTAACCCGTTTTGTCACTGGATCTGGGCAAAAAAGGCCTCTTTTTGCATTTTCATCAAGAGTACTTCTCGGAATCATGGCTAAGGTAAGTGAGTGAGCGCATTTCTAACTCTCAAGCCCCTGCGCCCCGAAGGGCCAGAAAAGGGGGCAGACCCTTTTCGGCCGAATAATCAAAGATGTTGAACATCGTTTTAATTACTGGGGCCTCTATATGCATCATAAAAAATTAACTTATAAATAATAAAAATTAAATTAATTTTATATAAAAAATAATAATACAGGGGCCACTTTTTTTAGCTGCTTTACCATGTTTTCCAACTCGGGCCGTGGCAAAAATAGACTCTATATGCATTTTATGATCAAGAGTGCTTCTCGGAATCATGTCTAAAGTAAGTGACCCCGAAGCGGGCGCAGGGGGCTTGGAGTTGAGATGCGCGCACTCACTTACTTTAGACATGATTCCGAGAAGTACTCTTGATGAAAAATGCAAAAAGAGGCCTTTTTTGCCCAGATCCAGTGACAAAACGGGTTAGAATATCGGTACGCCTCCAGCACTCAGTCATTTCAAAATTGTTTTCTTTTATGTTTTTTCATATTTTCGTTTTTGATTCAGAGAGCACAGAATATGTTTTCTACATATTCTGTGTTCTACATATTCCTTCGGAGGCGCAGGGTGCTTGGGGGCTTGGAGTTGAGATGCGCACACCCACATACCTTAGACGCAAATCACTCAAAAACTATGTTCAAATACCATCTTTTTGAAGTCTGTAAGTTCTCTTTAGGGTCCTTCAACCTTGGTACATCAAAGAAAAATATGCGGCGAATTTTCGGGTGCGGCGAAGTCTTGTCCGTGCCCGTAAAAATTTCGACCAAATTTTGTGACCAAATGGGGAACCAAGAAACTTTAATCCAAAATCGATTTTTATGTTTCACTTAAAAGATATTTTCTATCTTTGTCAGCATGATTTATTACTTTAGAAGTGATTCTGGCCCAGTTTCAGGATAGGGCCCCACAGGCGAATCAGTGCCAAACGTGGGTATGCTCTGGTCTTACTGGGTATGCGAGAATTAGCGAAAAAATTTCATCGAAGGTGCTCCAAGTCACAGTCACAATCCCTCTTTTTCAAACTTTCTTCGAACAATTCTTTAAAGCTGGAATTTTAAAATTTGTAGACAGTTTATACTCAAAATGATCAGTATAAACGGGTAGAGTAGTAGAATTTTGAGTGTGGCACTTTTTTGGCTTTTTTCCAATAAATGAATAAAACTAAACAATGACTAGTTCAGTTTACGTCTGACTTATTATCTTGTGCATTTTAGTTATGCTGTTTTCCGAAAGTGCCAGGGTGTCACATAAAAGTTATTGGCTCTATAGAATACGTTTCCATTTTTGCATTGGTCCCCCCTGTTGTTTTTCAATGTGATCATGGTGATTAATGTGTTGATGGTGATTAGGATGATTATGGTCAACATAATTACCTTAACCACCACGATCACAAAACCTCGAAAATTTGTCGAAAGTAGGAAAAAAATTTAAAATTAGAGATCGATGAGGAGCATCTCAAATTCCAGGCTGTTATTTTCTAGCTAGTCATTATTTTCAGCAACAATAGCTCAATTTCGTTTAATTAATTTTAAAATATGTTACAAATTTCAGACATGAAGGCTGAAGAACTGCCTTGTTCTATCAGCATTATTTTATTGCTTCTATCAATTAGTCATACTTTCGGCTACATTCAACCATTTTCCACACATTCTCAACGTCCAGATACTCCAGCTGTGAGTTGTCCAGCCAAATGTGAGTGTGAACGAGCTTCTACTACAACTGCACAAGGAAATATCAATAAGGGGACAAGGAGAGTGTGTCCATATATTGCTATAGAGGAGGTCTTAATGACTCTGATTTCCTACATATTCTACAGATCATACAGAAGCCTCAAATAGTAGGCATTCCTTTTTTTGAAAATTTGTTTTTATAAATGCTCCATAGGTACGATTGCACCTGGCTGCAGTCCCTTTTCTACTTCGATAGCTTTAAACAAGGGCTGCGAAATTTTTCTAAAACTTTTTTATGCGAAAAAGAAGGTTTTTTGGCTGTATAGCTCATAGCCATGTTACAGTCGAACCTCCGATATAAGGCCAACCTCAGGACCGGCCGAAAGTGGCTTTATGTACGGGAGTAGCCTTTTATCTGAGTGGCCGTGCAGTCAAACCTCTATCCTAGTGACTGGCCAAAGGTAGCCTTATAAAACACTCTGTTATCAAAAAATCGGCGCTACTAGCGAATACCCCCCCCCCTCCCCGGAAGAATTCGACCTTTTAAAAATCGCTGTAACTACCCTTTCAAGTAACAACTTTAAGATTAGCCCTTGGGGTAGACCAGCGTACGGAAGTTGTCAATAATCAATAGTATACGCATTTTTTGTGGTCTGGGACATAAAATTGGGTACTTTTTACTTAAGTAAAAATAGTGAAAATCGTTGGGGGGGGGTATTTGCTAGTAGGGTCGAAAAATCTATATGCAGCTAGCTGAAATTGTATTTGGATACTCAAACTCAGAATCATAATAAGAGGTTTTCAAATTTAGCCTATAAATTACAGGTCCAAGTTCTTGAAATCAAAGCCCTGCCATCCGTCCCAACTCATTTCAATGGAACGACAACCTCAATCGGTTCAGCCGCCTTGAAAAACTGATTCTGTCCAATTGCGGCATCCCCGCTCTTAGCCAGTCCATACACCTGCCTTCCTTGCAGCACCTAGACCTAAGCAACAATCGCATAGACCAACTGCAGATTGGATCTTTCAAAGGCCTGCCAAGTTTGGAAAGTCTAGACATCTCATCCAACCGCATTCAACTACTATCTACGGGAGTCTTTCTCTACTTAAAAAACTTGAAAAGACTATCACTCAGTCACAACCAACTGAAAGATCTTCCAACTAGCCTGCTTAGGGTCCGTCTGCTCTGCTGGAATTGGAGTTGGATGGCAACAAATTGAGTGCTAAGCAGTTGAACGAGCTTTTCACTGATTTATCCCACTTAACTCGTCTGGAAATTAATGATTGTGGACTCAATGATAGTCAGCTGGAGGATTTGCAACTGGCTAGAGTGCCTGGGCTTACACGATTAGGTATGTAGAAATATAAACTTATAATTGAAATGAGTGGATTTAAAATTTAAAAAAAGTTGATTTCGGCATTGTATTTTTGACCAACTTTTCAAAGACTTTTCTCAGGCAAGTTACCACCTTTTTTGTAGCCAGTAAGATAAGCTACAAAATGAGTAGTGAGGTGCTCATGAAAAGTCTTAAAAATGATTTCTGCCTAGAAGATAAAATAAGTAACTCGACTGGTTGGTAGGAACACCAGAAAGTTCAAAGAATGAACAATTTCCGGCAAGATACATCAAGTCGAAAGCAATTCCACAGTATCAGCGCAATTTAATGTAGACAAAAAGAAAAGAAAATTTTCGACCAAGGAAAAAGTTATAAAAAAATTATTTTGGAATGTTTTGTCACTTTTGTAAATGGTGATTTGAGAGTTTAAAGGCTCCTTCAGAATTTTTCAACGGTGGGAGATTTTCGTCTTTTTATTATAACTTAAAAGAGGGTTATTAAAAAAGAGTTTCCCAAAAAAACTTAAAAATTTACTTCAATTATAGGCTATGATCATCTCAAACTCAAAAAAATTGTTTTAGGACTTGCTTCCAACAATTTGACCACTATGCCCAGCACCACAGTTCGAGCTTTAGAGCATCTCAACACTCTAGATGTAAGACGCAACACCATCAGGTCCCTTGGACCTTGTGCCTTCTGTGCTTGCAACCTCTCCACAATACTACTAGGCCACAATCTCTTAGGATTAGCCCTGATACCCTGCACCCAGAAGCCTTTGCCGAAACTCACATTACTGAACTAGATTTATCTTTTAACTATTTTGACCAATTCGACTCCAAAATGCTGGGTTATGCTCAAGAATCTTTGAGAATTCTGCATCTATCCGGCAATTCTATGCCCAATTCTATGCTCGACACATCCAAACCCTGCCAAGACTGACTCACTTGCACATGGCCGCCAACACAGTCAGCCACATACCGTTCAGGTAATTTCGTTAAAAATAACCATTAATTTAAAATTTACATTTTCTCATAATTTTTAATTTTGAATCTAATTTTGAATTAAATTTTTAATTTTCAAAAATTTCGTTTTATCGTGTAGGCTATGCCAAAAATTAATCGAAAATCCAAATATTAATGCACATTTCAAAGTAGCGGCCATTTTTAACAGATTAGCTGGTAAAATTTAGTACCACCTATACTATTTAGTTTGCCCAAAGGCTACGGCTACTTGAAGTTTCTGAACCTGTCCTCCAACCATCTGGACGAGTTGCCATCTAATGTGGCAGGCTCCTTGCCCAGCTTGAGTGTTCTGGACTTGTCGTTCAACAAGTTTGAGAGCTTTTCTGCAAATGTGATGACTGGTTTCATAGAAGGTTTAAAACAAGTATATCTGCACGAAAACCCGTGGGATTGTCAGTGTGCAGTCCAGAACTTACAGCAGTACATGCTGCAGAGGTTAAGCTACAGGGAAGTTCTGAATTATGAGAGGACGGTGTGTGCAAAACCACCATTGTTGAAGGGAAGACCGCTTCATAGGGTGCAGAAAATCAATGATTGTGCTGTGCTATTTGGAGCTAGCTATGGATTGACTCAGGTGAGAAGGGTTTGAAGCAAAAATTTAGCTCAAGCTGTACAGCAAGATTTAAGATAGTCTTTTGACTAAGATTAAAAAATATATACAGTCGAATCTTAGCGTGTGGCACTTTAATTGGTCGGCACTCTCTTATCCAGCACCCTGAATTCACTGTGTTTGGCAGATTTTATTCACTATTGTCCGACACCCCGATGTTTCGGCACCTAAGTTATCTGGTAGTCCTAAAGGGTGCTGGATAATGGAGGGTAAACTCTACCGTAAAACCTAGCATTGTAGAATTCTTTGGAGATATTAGTGCCGAAAATTCTTGAATTCAGCAATCTTGGTAAAATCTATAATGAATTACCGCCTCGTTCGGCATTTTGTTTTTGACTAATATTTCGAAGGCTGTTCTCAGGCAAGTTACCACCTATTTTGTAGCTTAAATTTAACTTGCTTGAGAACAGTTTTCAAAATGTAGGTCAAAATACAATGCCAAGAAAACGATTTTGAATCAAGGCTTGGTGATGGTCAGAGATTTTATTATAGTAACCAGTAAATCAGATTCTCAAAACAGCATTTACAAATGCTTATGAGTTCGAGTCCCACCTTGAGCAGGCATCTTAAAATACAGTTGACTCACATTTAACTCAAATTTTTTAACTTCTAGAATTCTAAACACCACAATTCTAGGCAAGTGAACTGCTGCTCCTACTCGCAGCCCTTCTAGTCGCTGCCTTCCTAGTCTCCGTAATCGTCATAATTCTGCTCTACTGTGGTCGGGAGCACAAACAAAAAGCTGTGTATGTGACCAGAGAGCACTCTCGCACCCAGCTTACCACACACCCTCTAGATATTGCTAGTGCTGGAGGTAAGCCTATATTCACAAAAACTTCAACCACAATAACAAAAGCTTAATAGGAAGCACAAGCAGTGGAGCTCCCTCGTCCCTCACCAGTGAACCTCTGATCACCTCTCCTACCTCACTCCTAATACAAAATGGCACAACTGAGAGGAATGCTAGGAATGGAGTGCATTCCACTCTTCTAGGCAGTAATACTGACGGAGACTTCAAACTCAGAAGGCAAAAATCTCCGCCACCCCAGGATCAATGTTTGTGACTTTTTGAGGCAGGACAAAAAACTATGAATACGAAAAATTACGAGTATTAGTCGTGGTCAGAAATATGCCCAGTATTTATATCAGTCAAGCAAGAGCATAATACCATGTGTGCATAGTCAACATTCCTACCTTTTGTTTGATACTCATGTTACTTTTGCAAGCAATACTTGTTTTTGGATTAGGCAATAATTTTTGTGGGACAGCTATTAATTCTAGACAATTTATGACCTAACTTTCAAAAGTTTTGATTCAAAATTTAAAAATTTTAGATAAATACCAAATTTATTATTAAATTCAAGACCAAAAAAGTTTCAAAGAGATGATCCTTTAAAATAAGCGAGTAGTATGAACTCTCCAAGTGGTCCACTTAAGATAGCTATAGCTTAGTCCTGCGCAATTATTTTAGCAGTATTTTAACTGATTCGGAAAGACTTCTAGAATCAAACAGAAATAGCCCGTTAAAAACAATTTTTTTCGCCACTTTTAAGCAAAAACAAAAAAATATATAAAAAAATTATGTGGAAGAAAAATACGTTTTAAAAGTGAAATTTCGCATACTGTAGAAAATTGCAAACACCGATTGCCTGATCTGATTTTCATACTCTTTGCCGGTTTAAACTAACTGTAGCACTGTTTCACTACTTGGAAGTTTTTTGCCTTTAGTCTCTCAGTTTTTTTACAAAAATAATTTGCTTTTTTGCTGGCGCTAGCCAACAGTACGACTGAAAAAAACGAAAAATGGGACCAAGGCGAAAAAACCTTCAGTATTGCAATAAGACCCTCATATTTTCGCAGAAAATATCGTTAAAAGAATACGCAATTTTGGTTGTAGCAATGTAAAAATCCATAAACGCTCAATTTTTTGTATTTTATGTGGCAATATACATTATGTTTTGTAATTTTTAAAGTCAGAATAAATAAGTTATGGTTTGTTTGTGTTTATATTTTTGTAGCCCAATACGTTCCTAAACAGTAGTTGTAAAACCGTGAAAAGGCAAGCAAAACAACAGATGCAGAACAAAAACATGTAAAAGAAAAAATGACCTTGGGTGAGGAGGATATAGCTACCACTTTGTGATACCAACCAATTTAGGAGGGTAATGAGACGAAGATAATGTGCAGTAAGATGTTTTAACAAAAAAGAAAATAATAAAACATGCTTAAGCTGGTTAAATTTGCGCTTAGCCAAAAAAGACAAGCAACAAAAGAAAGGGATGTTTTTTGCCTTTAATAGTTTAGTAAATTTATTTCTCAGTGCTCTTTGAATTTCTTTTTCAATTTATTGTGTCTCGGTCAGATCCTTTTGCTACCACAGAGACAAGACCCTGGGCAACAAAATGATACCAAACACGCAAAAATAACATTTATTAAAACGTGTGATTCTTTTTCCATAACCAGACAGTGTTTTCAAAAATGAGAATGCCAGAATGAGAATCTATGAATCATGGGTTTTTCGAATCATGTGAATCAGGCAGGGAAAGAATGAGGGAAAAAATCCAAAGAGTTTCCTCCCGATATAAATTTGTGTGAAATAAACAGCTATAGGCGCCGTCTCTGCCAATACATCGAAATTCAAGGCTGAAGTGTGGAACAGCAAAATGGGAAATGAAATAAGTTTGAAACTTTTATCCCTTTTCTTCGTATGTTCAATTTTTGAGGACTAATATTTTGCACGCTTTGCATCATTCTCTCGCCCGGAGTATTCTCTATCGATAAAAAAGTTATGCGCAAATAAAACACTTGCAGCACAATAAAAAACACCGTAAAAGTTATAAAGATTTAACATTAGTCAGGTGTGTGATTAAGTCATCTTAATCCAGGACTGCCATATTGGAATGCCAAATCTTTTTCCATTTTTGACGTTTTAGTCAAAATCTTTTTTTTTCGCTTCAAAATGGCAATAAGCACAGGATAAAATGCACTTTTTTCTCCAAAAATGGTCAAAACATCCTTTTTTGCCCAAATGTCCTTTTTTTAAATTTTGAGATGGCAGCCCTGTCTTAATCATACTATTCAGAATTTAGCATTCTTATTTGAATTTCTACTTTTTTTACTTACAATAAATGTGTTAAAATAAATTTGAAAAGTGTTACAATAAATTTGCTAAACATGCTTAAATAATAACAAAAATTAACCAACCAGTCCCAAACTGAAGTAGTTGAAGAAAAAGTCCGGTCGATCTACATTTTTCAGGTTCTCTGAGCTTGAGCCACGTTGAATGAGCATTTTTTCATCAGATTTATAGAATATTTTGGCTGGAGCTCCCAGTGAAGATAAAACACTCTAAATTTGCTTATTTTTGCTGTAAATTGGATTTTAACAATAAAAATACTTGTTCTGTATCTCCAAAACGAATAAATCTCTCTACTCTAGTCATTTCCGAAGTCTTGCGTGCAGCTGATACTGAGTCATCTAAAATAACAATTTTGTCGTTTTTTGTTGGCTAATTTTAAAATATTAATTCCAGTCTCAAGAGCCTAAGTTAAAGATGGCGATGGGATGAGCCTGACCGGATTGTAACTATGCAGCCACTCCCGGCCGTCTCCTGGATGTCGTATTTTTAGAAACTCGAACGGCCGTCCACCAGCTTGCTGCCGTACCACTCTATCATGCTAGAACGGCGACGAGACGAGCCCGGTAGGGCGGGCAGTCGACATGCGAAACTAGACAGGAGGCTCAATCGAAAACGCTGAGTCCATTACATCAAAACAGACCCAAAGCATGTTTTTTCAACGTATTAGCACCTGAAACGCGTATAAAACACGTTTTTAGCAAGAGGCCGACCATTTTTTATATATTTTTAAATTAAATATTGACTTTTTACTTTGGGGACCAAGGTGAACTACACCGAAAGGGTATCCAGGTACCCTAAAAAGATGGGACCAACTAATATAGAGGTATTCTACTCTGTTTTGTTCGCTGGAACTGGGCAAAAAGAGCTAAATATGTATTTTTCATCAAAAGTCTTGCTCGGAATTATGTCTAAGGTAAGTGAGTGCGCGCATCTCTAACCCACCAAGCCTCCTGCCCCGAAGGGGACTTGGTGGCTTGGGTAAAAAAAACTTTGGGAATAAAAAAAGTCAACGATTTTACGAAACGCGTTTTTGTGACGGGTGACGTAAGATTACGAGTTGACTGTAAAATAAAAAATACTGACCTTCACTTAGGAAAACCACTCTCAAGCCTGCTATCTTGCCTTCCTCGTTGATCGACTCAATCCCAATCAGGAATATATTGCCGCAGTGCACTGACACGGGCACTTCTGGGATTCTTAAACATACAGAATTAGTTGGATGCACCAAATAATTTTTTATTTGTTAATTCAAAAAACCTCATTTCGTTGGGGGAACTGCCACAAAAGATAGTCATTCGTTCGAGCAAGGGTAAAGAAGAGTTGGAAAAGTTGAGGGAGCTCAAGCCGTGGGCATAACTAGGCTGGATGGTGGACGATGGCTCTTTGGCTGGGAATGAGAAGGACACACCTCGCCAATGCAGCAAATACATCTTTTGTTTCTCGTCGTAGACTTGAAATTTTAAAATTGCATGTCTAGGTTTTTAGCAACGTTTTCTGAGAAATTACCTCCAGGATGAGTAGCTCCAAACAATTCTCCACTTTGCTAACATTAGCTTCTTCAGACGGCGAAGAGAACACTGTGTTGCTTAATAACAACTTTTAACATAATCGCAGAAGGCCAAATAAATTTTTTCGCTATATCCTCCCCCATAAACAATAATTTCGCACTACGATCCACATGCCGAGGATCACCAATTTGATTTTTTGATTTGGCGTCATGTGAGTGCTTTTTGGGAGGATGGCTGCAAATAACGGGGATTTGGAGACCGGGAAGAGGAAATGCTAAATAATTTTCGCAGAAGATTCTCTGAGATTTCAATAGCCAAAAAATCATGCATAATTTGTTTAAAAAGTTCAAAAAACCATTGTTTTCGAAAATTTAGAAGATTATAGAGTGAAAGAAGAAAAAACTTTGGTGCGTGAACGTTTCAGCACTTTTTTCAAATGAAAAAAGTGCTGAAAGGCAAATAGTGATTTTTTTGAAAAAATTGCCTTGGTCCCCCCTGTTTTTGAAACCTTGCTTATTGGCGGTTTCAAAACCACAGGGGGACCAAGGCAATTTTTTTCAAAAAAATCACTATTTGCCTTTCAGCACTTTTTTTTCATTTGAAAAAAGTGCTGAAACGTCCCTTACAAAACTTTGGTTACACGATGTGTAACCTACACCCAATAAGAGGGAAACGGTTAACCTAACAACACTTTCCCAAACCTTAAAAAATTGCAAAAAAACAACAGAGGGTCCAAGGCACAAGACCGGTACCCATTGTCATATAGGGTCGGGGTACTGTGGACCACAAGGGGGGAGGGGTTTATCGGAAAGGAGATTTCGGGGGAAAGATTCTGAAAAATTTCCAGTGGAGTGAAATGGTGGGCAAATCATCGAAAAAAATGAGCAGGGGCACGGGCTAAGGGAAAATAACCCGGATTCTGGAAACCCTTATTCTTCTATTATTATTTGTATAACCGCCTTGTTTAGCTTATGAAAAAAGTGATTACCAGTAGTGCAGAGTGACGTTTTTGAAGTCAAACACTTCAATCAGCTGAATACGACTTCAAAAATCAGTCTTAGCCCCTAAAAATCAAACCTTGAGTATCTGAGCTTTAGGTTCAAAATACAGTCGAATGCCATCGTTTTTGAGAGTAATGGTTATATCTTTTTCGAATGGCTCCTGAAAATTCTTTTTAATTACCAAGCGTCGAATATGCTAAACAACCTTATTGCAATAGACCAACTCGACATTCTTGATTATTCTGGAGGCATTTTGCAGCGCTACAATCACTTGGTTAATAGGTGTCCCTAGTAACAGTTCTAGATGGTCGTTTTTAAGGCAGTTCTCGGGCAAAACTTCGAATTCCAAAACTGTCATAGTGGATTTTCTAAAAAAGAATACAATTATTTCTGAAGGCAATTCTTCAATTCATACTGAGTCTGACTGCCTTCACTACAATTAGTAAAGCATTTAGCAAATTTTTTCTATCCCTTGCAAATCTCTTTTTCTGGCTGAGAAAACCAAATATTTTGCAGTTTCTTTTTCAGCGGGACCAAGGCATACAATCGATTTATAAAACATTGAAATTCTATTTGAAAGCGTATTTTCTTAAGACTTTTTTGGCCTTTGGTTCGGCCACATTTGGCCTGAAGATATTCATATCGGAATACTAAAATTTCACAATTAAGCGTAAAAGTGGACTTACAACGAGCAATTGATATTTTTTTTAGCAATTTTTATGTATTGATTTTAGTAAAAACAATATATTTCAATGTTTTTTTGACAAAATAAAAAAGAATAAAAAGCACGTGACATATTTTAAATCTCTTTTATCATTTTATAGCCTATAAAATCATTGATGATTGCTTATTTCAACAAAATTATGTCTTCAAGCTGAAAACAACAAAAAATAAGTATCTTTAACTGATTTAATGGCATTTAATCATATCAAAACTTAAAAATTGACAAAATTAAAAGCACCTTTAAAGTGTGTTTTGAAAATGGAGCAGCTATACAAAGCTTGGCTTTGTGCCCACTTTTTCATATGTTTAGAGGCTTTCTTTTTGTTTGCATAAAAAAATTGTTCGCTTCTGTATAAATGTCCCAGCCGTTCTTTTGTAATAATAAAAATCTTTTGTATTTCTAATAAATTTTGGTTTTTATTGTGACGTATGCTAAACCTAAGCAAAAAAACTAAACTGTCTATTTTTTAAATTAAAATTTCTTTTTCAATTAAAAAATTAGTTAAGAATTCAAAAATTAATTTTTATTTGAAAAACTAACTGTCATGTTTAGATACAAATTTTAATTGATACTTCTATTGTTTGGATCACAGCTTCCATTTTTTGTCGAAATTTTTGTGATTTTTTCATTTTTGCTGCTGTTACAGCGGTGATTTTCTCAACCTCGTTACGGAAACTAGTGGGCACACTCAGGTAACTGAATTGACTTGAAAAAAGTTAAAAAATCATAAAAATCTTGACGAAAAGTGGAAGGCGTGATGTAAATCATGGAAGTATCATTGAATTTATTTAAAGAGGCTTAAAGGGCATTCCCACGCCATTACATGTGGTGCTCGCCAATTCAATTTTTTTCCCAATCGCTTAATTTCTGTATGGTTTTTTTTTAACTTGCGGGCACCACCCTTATTAGCGTGGGCATTCCCTTTAAAGGGGCATACCAGCGCGTTACAATGCAAATTAGAGAGTGGCCAGCAACTTTTCCAAAATCGTCCTTGTTTTCACTCATTTCATGTCAAATCTAATATTCATGACCCTAGTCTACTTTTAAAAAGTAGGCAGAAAACTTTCGTCGGATCAGGTAAAACGCTTATAGAAAACGATCATGAGAGAAATAAATTGCTGGTCCCGCCTTAATTGCAGTGTAACGTGCTGGTATGCCCCTTTAAGTGATATTCGAGTGAAACCCCTTACTCCATCAATTCCCCGTGGTCATCCTTACTTTTTACCATAACTTTCAAAATTCGTGCCTTTTTTTCTTTTTTCTTCGTTAGACCTGTTATTTGCAAACACAGTAGTAAAAAATTTCACTTTTGCCGTTTCATTCTCGCAAATCTCACGTCAATGCTCACGGAGTTTTTTGTTGGGATGGATCAAAAATTCATTTTATCTCCCTTAAAAGGCCATCGCCGTCTCCGACAACGGTTGTCCCCGCCAATTTAAAAACTCCTAATCATTGAACTTGTGTACGGATTTTTTAACTTCGTTTCTAGCACAAATTTACCTACAATTGAATTCTACGCCTTGGTTTGTTAGAAACCAAGCTGAAAAATCCGTACAGAAGTTTAATGATTAGGGGGAAAGTTTTGAATTGGCGGGGAACAATCCAGAACGCGTGGCCATGGCCCTTTAAAAGGGGGTAAATGTTTCGTATAATTTTGACCGTTATTATTTTCTTCTCTTGACTGTGATCTTTAAAGCTAATGACTCAACTGTAAATATATTTCTTGGCCAACTTTTGCAGAGAATCCAAAAACGGTATCAGAATACAGATGTATTTAGAAAAATTTCATGAAAAACACAAAAATTGACCAAAACATTCATATCTTATTTCCATAACCTACCTCTTTAAAACTCCTGTGGTATGGCTTTTCATTTTGATTTACGTTTTGCAGATAGTTATTGGGTAACTTACAACTAAAATTGTCTTAGCTGCCGTTTCAGTGGCAACTTTCATACTAGCTGTCTAGAAAAATCAGCCAAAAACACAACTGCAAGAAGACGATTTTGAATGGGAATAGGATATGCGAGGGAAATACCGGATAACTATTTTGGCCAATTTTTGTGTTTTTCATGAGATTTTTCGAAAGACATCTGTATTCTGATACCATTTTCGGATTTTCTGCAGATAGTTGGCCAAGAAATATATTTACAGCTGAGTCACTAGCTATAAAGATCACAACCAGGAGAAGAAAATGAGAGCATTAATATTTCGCTAGTTTCTAAAAGCAAATTTTCAGCTGTATGGGCGCCAAAAGCAGAGAGTCTTGCTCTTCTTCGGATGATCAGCCTGAAGCAACTACTTCTGTTGTTAGTTTGTTTAAAACTATTCGATTATAAACATGAAAATCTACAATTTAAGACGCAAGCTAATGTGACCACAAAGCGAAGTACTGTGGCGCTTTACAGCGATGAACTAAGGCTAAGCATTATTGAGGAAGTCTTTAAACGTCCTATTCTTTGGGATAATTGTGAGTTAACTTAAAAGTCTGACGCCATTACCGTATACCTCTCCTCAAAAGCTAGTGTTGTATACCTTATTTTGTTTTGTGAGAGAATACCCAAAACCACCATTTTAAAAAAATGCAAAAGTCCTTTTTAATGATGGCCATGCCCAGAGTCTAAGCTTTCCGTCTAAGCCTGACACATCAATTTTGGTGTAAGTAAATTTTTTTGGGATTCACAACCGCTGATACCATGGCTATAACTGATGTCCGGGCCGGAATCCGTCCAGAATCCGGTTTTGGATTCAGGTCCCAACACCACAAATATGATCCGGAATCCTTACAGTCAATGAAAAAATCGGAATCCGGCTGGATTTCCGGGTATAATAACTATTTCATAAAATCTATGATAACATGGATAACTTTGTGGATAACATACGTTGATAACTGTGGAATTTCCCGTATATTAAAAAAGAATTTCTACAGTTATAAATCCGGAAATCTGGCCGTATCCAGGCTTTTCTGACACACCAGAATCCCGATCCGATAAATTTTAACAAACCTGGTTTGGAATCCCAAAAAGCCAAAATAACTGAAGTGCACGCGTGCGGGGCCGAACCTGCACACCATTTTGGGTAATAAAACCATGGTTCGCGAAACAAATTGCTGAAACAAAAAACAGCAAAATTGCTGAAATGCCGCAAAATCTTTGGCGTTTTGTACTAACCGGAAAACGCAGCAAAGTTAAACGAATTTTAAATTCAAATTGGGTGCATTTGCTGTTTTTGCGAACCGTGAATAAAACACAAACGCTTATCCACTGTGCCGCCGAGGCCGGATTTCTCAACCCAAGTAGCTTTTATCCTCCTTCAAAATACTTTTTTTTAAATCAAACTCTAATGTTTTAGCCAATCGAGAGCCAGCCTCACTGATCATGAGAAAAGAGTACTACGAGGAAATTGCCGAGAGCTTAAAGTCCATAGACCAAACCTTAAATGCAGCTATTGTTGAAAAACAGTGGAAAAATCTCAAGGTTCTATATTTCTCCAAAAAAGTTTCAATTAACCAATTTTTTGCAGGACACATACAATAAAGTGAAAAAGAAGAAAACTTTGGACGAGAATGGTCTAGTAGTCACTCCAAAATGGCGTTTCTACAACCACATGCTGTTCATAGACCATGATATAGCAGGAGAATCTGCTATTTGTCCACCAACAACAGGAAGCGAATGGACAAAATACCGGACAATAACAATGAATACAGCATACCCAACAAAATGTTGAGAGCCCAGTCTCAGGAAGACCTGTCCGAGGAGGAATATGACAGCTTTTGTAGGTGCTTTTTTGAATTTTTTTTATAGAAAAAGTAATTTTAGGGGGCATTCGTCAATTGTGAGAGCAGTGCCTTTTGATCAGTTACCTCATTTGTAGTAGGTAGTAATTTGTGTGGGTCATAAATTTACACAGAATAATATTAATTAGTTGTCTGGAGTTTCCATCCTTACTGATTTTTGCAAAAGCTGTAGTAGAAAGCATTATAAATATTATTCGTTTAGAATTTTTCAGATAAAGTGGAGTCTTGATCACCCGGCACCGGAGGTGGGCAAAGACCAGGCCAGATCAGACCAGACCGTAGAAGACCAGATCAGACCGGTCTGATCTGGTCTTGGTCTTTGCCCAGTTCTGCCCGGCACTTTTCAAATTCGATCATCCGTTGGGTCCGACAGCTTTTAAACCGTAAAACCACTGGTATTTTTAAAAAGTTTTTTTCTTTCAAAGTACGGTGCTGGGTTATCGTAATTTCTAAATGAAAAACAACCGGTAATATAATTTGAATAATTGAAAACTGAAATAAAAAAAACTGTCTGACACAGTGCAGGATAGATCTTGACGGATTAGATAAATTAGCAAAAATTCAGTAAAAATTCAGTTTGAGGCATCCAAGGCCATTTCTTTTACCATTTTTACGACCTTTACGCTAAAAATCATTTTTACGCTAAAAATGTGTTTTGTGCTGTACGTATATGTAAATCAGCTTGGGGGACAAAGGGTGTGTTATATTTCAAACCCCACAAATGCATAAAAGCCTATAGTTTTATGAAAGTATGCTGAGAAATATTTTTAGTTTTTTTCAACCAAATTTCGAAAACCGAATGGAAGCTCTAGTGTTTTTCTTGTATTTTTGTTTCCGTGTGTTGTACTTAACCAATTCTCAAGTCCTACGAGTTTAGACTCCTACTTTAGCATTTAGATAATTACTAGTGCATATACGCCATCTTGTTGATCTTGCTTTTAGTTAACTGAACCTATTTTAATAGCGTATGCTTTAATTTGTTTGCAATATTTGGAAGCTTGATTTTGAATTTGTACTTTTTATTGAAATTTGTCTTTGCTTTGTTTTTGTGGCCATTTGTTGCCGATGCTTGTTTTTGAGTGCAATAAACTAGCGTTTTTACATTTTTCGCAATGCATGCAGAACACATTATATCTTTAACACGTAAATTACCATATGGTACAACGGTTTATTTAGATGCAAAATTTCACGTAGATCATTTTTCAAAAATATATGCACGGGTGTTGGAACGGGTCAAGTAACCAAAAAAACCGGTTTGAAATAAGCGACCACTTCGAGGAAAGTGAATAATCTCCCTAGAGGTAGACACCACTTTTTTCTAGATCACATCCATGACTGTAATATGTCATAATGATTGCTGCAATCTGTTCTTCCAAATGAGGTTATGTGAACTGCAAACGTTTTCAAAAACTTGGACAACCAACGTCCAACTCACTAAACCCCCATTTTCTGGCCTGTCAATTTTCTTTTAAAGCTGGTCAAAAGCATGTCCTATCTGCGCATAACTGCACAATGCTTGGTTAATACTTGTATAGAAATTCAAGAGCTACAAGATGAGCGGAAAATCAACACAAAAATAATAAAAACTCACACAGAAATTACATGAGAAGAGGTAAAACCAGCTGTTTTCCTGGTATTGAAATTTGACGCATACCTGTTTTGGCATATTCTTGGCAGATTTTCTAATGAAATTGAGTGTGCGATATACCCAAACAAGTGCAAAGACTCGCAAGACTACAACCAAATATAACAAATTTAAGCCAAAACAATTTGACCACAGAATCCTACCAAAAACCAGGGGCTTTTGGACGAAAATTCACGTGGTTGCCGCTTGGTTTCGTAATTTTCTCAACATTTCATAAGATATTTATAGAAAATAAAAATATCACGGGATAGAGCACGAAAAACTACATCAATTAGCCTAACATTAGATCACAGGTAAGACTGTGTTTTCCATCTTTTGAGAGGTTTGAATAACTAGGTTGGCATCCTTTTCGAGGATGAAACAAAAGAAAAATCGTGCTTTTGACATACCAAAAAAATAATTATCGAATTCTGAACCGATCTGCGTTTACAGAACTCTCAAAGACGGCCTTTAAAGTTATGAGCGTTCAAAAGTGTCCACATTTCTTGAAGCACCCTGTGCATATACAAAACATGCTAAGGAAAATTATATAAAAAATATTTCATTGAAAATTACCAAAAAAAATATTATTTTATACGAGAATTTTGACTGGGTTCGACGGATCCGAAAACGTTTAAATTTTTAAAAATCAGATTTGTAAGAACTCCTGGTGTTTAAAATCATATTTTTCTGATTAATCGACCCAAATGGCAGCCCTGATATAAGGCCATCTTGCACAAATTTATGGTTCACAATTTTTGATATAAGGCCACTTTTAGCCAACCCACGGGTGGCCTTACATCGAGAGTCGACTGTATGCCATCAGCCACACCCCAACTCCCTCCAACCCTCAGAATAATTTAGGCTTGAGCCCGTAGGCTTAGAGCCTAACTTTTAAATTTTTTTCAAAAACGATGGTTTTAAGTTCCCCTTAAATGATTGGAAGAAGACTATACGGCAATAGCGTTAGATGTCACTTTTTTAACGTGTCTGTGTGTAAAACGTTGCATTTGATCATCTTTGACAAAGTCGCTATATATGCTATTTGTGCTTATATTCAAGCATCTTAAAA
Organism: Ditylenchus dipsaci; assembly: GCA_004194705.1. Classification (NCBI taxonomy): domain Eukaryota; kingdom Metazoa; phylum Nematoda; class Chromadorea; order Rhabditida; family Anguinidae; genus Ditylenchus; species Ditylenchus dipsaci. The sequence goes on from SADC01000403.1 coordinate 73,829, forward strand.
TTGTGGTTTTAATTGGCGCCAAAATTTGTGTTAGCTCTTATTGCATAATCTATCAGTTATCAAAAGTGTAAAATATTATATTTTTTTTATACAATACCTATTTCTAAAAGTGCAATAGCATTCTGTTCAGTAATTAATAAATCTACGAAAAAGTTATGGATACAACCGGTTATATTCAGCCAAAGCAGGTAAAATGTTAGATAAATTAATGATTTATCTAACTTTTCAAAGCCAAATTAAGAAGATGTTTCACTAATAAGATACATTTTTTAGATGCCACCTCCCTGCTTCAGACTGTCCAACGAGTTGTGGCTGCGAGTGTTCGGCTACTTAGACAGAAACGACGTGGATAACTGCGAGCAGGTGTGCATTAAATGGCACCACCTGGTGCGATGCAACCACAGATATTTGCCGGCTAGAGTCATCGATTACATCATTTGTCCTCTAAACGATATTTTTCTGTAACAGTATGCAGTGGCAGCATAATTAAGGTCTACAAGTTCCACAAATACTTCAACAAACTGTAAATTTTACTTTTAATAGTCAGTCAAAATTAGACTTGGTACAGAACTTTAATGTAAAATAAGAGGTCAAACAGAGACACACAGTGAGCTAAAACTGATCAGGAATCTGGGTTCTAGTGGAGAATCGGGTGCCAAATATGCTTAAGCCCCCCCCCCCGTTGATTTTTTAATAAAAAATAGCTTGGTCTGTCCAAGGAAGGCCCCTGACTGTGACCTGGGGAAACTTCAATCACAAATTTTTCTGCTTATTCTTGTAGAGTCTGCCCAAATTCCTGACAAATCTGACTCCCTAGCTCTGAAGATCCACAAAAAGTCACACAACTGCCACTTCAAAGTTCTAAAAGTTCTAGAAACACATCGATACCCATACCATGGTTTTCATAGCTGACCCTTGGATCATACGTCATTCCTTAAATTTTTGGCAAATTCATAAAAGATTAGAGCACGCTATACAAGAAAAACAAAATATTTTTTATCGAAATTTCCCCAGGTCTTAGTTAATATCTTTCCCTTGTAAGTAATTTTTATAAAAAATCTACAGGGAGACCAAGGCATATTTTGGCACCCGATTCTTTACTAGAACCAATTTGAATTATAAAGCAGAATTTGATCCTACTTGGATATACCGCCCCATTCAACTTTTTTCAAAAACCTTCCAAAACAGCACATATCGATCCAAAATCTCCTCAGATTCTCAAAAAGGCCTTACTTTGCTAAAAAAACTGAGTTTTGGGTATTTCAATTTTTGACTATTTGATTGTTGTACCATGTTTTTGAACATGGGACTTGGCAAGAAGAGCCTCTGTAGGGATATCCTGCTAAGATCGCCATGTCACGAGCGGCCACGCTGAGCAACTCGTGAATAAGAAAATAAGGGATGGAGTAGATAATTGGTCGCATTCTCATTGGATCCGCAGGCAATCGTATTTCCAATAAGTCATCAAACCCAGGCTGTAGAGTTAAATATAGTTGAAGTTGTGTCAAAGACTCAACAATAATATCAACAGTTTTAAATAATACAACAATTTTCAGTTCTATAGAACGCAACCTGAACGACCCTAGTTACATAAAAGTGGAGACTATCCGACGTTGTCGCGCCAATAGAGCCCTATTCAAGTTCAGCAATGTTGAACAACTGTATTTGAATTGCACCTCCCACGACACAGACCCAATGGACACCACAGATGGCACCACAGAAGATATGGATCAATCCGCCAGTAGCAGCAATAATAGTTCTATTTCACTGTCTTTCAAACTTCCGCAAAAGCATTGCAAACCAGGCACAAAATAAAGACACCTCCCGTCCTCTTCTTTCAAAAGCTGAATTTGTTGTTCAAGAACTTGAAGTATATTCGACACTTTGTATTTCAACGATTCACCCTCACAGATGGTTTGTGGAAAAATGGCTTATGCATGTGCACCCGGTAAGATTTTTGTTTTGAATGTTGGAATTTTCTTGAATTTAGGGAGTACTAAAAAGTGTAAAAAAGTCCATAAAAGACACTTAATCCAATTTTTCAAAAGATTAGTTATAATGAAGAAAATCAAATACTAGCTTTCTGGTACTGAATTTCCTCTTCACAAATGGGTACAGTCGAACCCATTTTAAGTTCGTTCCCACAGGGCTACACTTTTTTACCTTAAAGGAAGGGTGAAAGCTGTGAAAGCTGTTAAGGAGATAGTACAGTCAAACCCCGATATAGTGTAGATTTAATCTGGTCCCCGAGCCTACGCTCAATCGGGGTTGACTGTATTTGCACGATAGGATTAACCCTGGTTTTTTGTTTTTTAAATGTAGCTTTCGAGCCATATTTTGTCGACAACTCGGTGTTACGATCTCAGACGAACTTGTGAAAAATGAAAAGTCGGATTAGCATCATCAATATCAGAATTTATAAATTCCTTCGAAAATTCCCGAAAATCGAAATGGAAAAGCAGAAAAAACATCCAAAAAAGTTCGATTAGTCTTCTATTGCAGTACGATTTTAGGGCACTTTATGAAAGAATTTAGAAACTTTGATATTGATAATACAAATCCAACTTTTAATTCTATACAAATTTGTTTGAGATCGCAACACCGAGTTGTCCACAAAATATGACTTAAAAAACACTTTTAAAAAAACTTTGAAAAACAAAAAACTAGTATTAATTCTTTCGTGTCGAGACTATCTTATAAACAGATTTCACCCCTCTTTTAAAAGAGGGGGAATTTTCGTTACTGAATAAGTATTAGATTTAATTACATTAAAAGTAGCCATTGCTTTTCGATAGGTTTCATTAAAACTTACATTTATCATGATCCCAATAAAGTTGTCTGATAGTTTTCAAAGTTTGCAACCTATTATACAATTTGACACGGGAAGGGCTGATTGTAATCTCAGTCTATCTATTTTATTTTGACACAAAACACGTCTGTGATTTTTTTTGAAAATTCATAGAATGCTAATTTTTTGGAGGTAGGCGATCGCCTAATTCCAAGTATTCGACGCTTATTTCACCGGGAATTCCCGGTAATCGCCTACTTCCGAAAGAACTAACATTATATGAGTTTTCGAAATAAAAAAACACAGAATTCACAGACGTGTTCAGCTCAACCATAATCGACCGGCATCACAATCAGCCATTCCCGTGTCAAATTATGTAATAGGTTGCAAATTTTGAAACATATCAGATAACTTTATTGGGATTATCATAAATAAAAGTATTTCAATGAAACCTATTAGAAAAGCAATGGTTAATTTTACCTAATCAAATATAATATATTTATTCAGTACTAAAAATTTCTCCATCCTTTAAGTTTTGACGTCTTTTGTCGAGAGTGTATGGTCAGTCAAGGACCCCGATCTTACCGGTCAATTATTTCAATGTTGCAGTTTCACCATTAAGACCTGCGGGTCTCGGTAAACAGACATCCTATTTTCAAAAACATGTCGGTTGGGCTAAAAAAAAGTGGCGGACCTTTAGCGGTAACAAATTTGAGGGGTGTCCATTTATGGAGGGTCGGTATAGTCGTATTCTTCCAGTCTGGAGGGGAGGGTTTTGAAGAGGAAATGCAGGGCGAGGAAACCTGTTATTTGGATTTTTTAACTGCTGAATTGTTCTTTAAAAAATTATTACCCATTGTTCCATAAACCAAAAATGTTGTTCAGATAATAACAGCTGGAGATGTTTGCCTGTACAAAACCAAGAGAGACTTTATTCGGTCAGCTTGCAACAGCTATTTGTTTGGAATACTGCTAAAGGAGAAAGCTGTGCCTTCAGATGAGCCAGAAGAAGTTGACCTAGAAGAAGATTTACAGGCCAATTTGATTGTGCTTCAACAGCCTTAAATACACCTGATTAACTAGTTACTTACTTACTTAAAACTTTTAAAAATTATTTGCGTTAGGAACCTCAGTAAGTTTCCAGCAAATTCGTAGCATATTTTATAGTAGTGCAAAAATTAGATTTATAATTATAACAATAGGATTTCAGTTAGTTTAGCTTTTTCGCGATTTTATAAAAAATATAGGGTGACATAAGTAATCTGCCTGATTTCAAAACTTTTTCTTGACTTGAGTTGACTCTCTATATAACACAACTCAAGCGACCGCGCAAGTTGCCGGATTCTACATCTTTTTCACACCGGTCATTTCAAGCTTTTGCGAGTTCTTTTTTGACTGTCTGGTCCCAAATATTGCAAGGATTCCGATTTTGCCAATCATTTTTAGAAATCCGAGAAAATTTTCTTTAAAAAAATAAAAACTTGGTGAAAAAACAGGATTTTTGTTAAATCGAGTTATGTTATATGGGGTTTTTGCTTTTTTAGACCGAAATATTACAGGTTTCTAAAAAACGATCGGCAAAATAGGAATCCTTATGATATTTGGGATCAGACTGTAAAAACAGAACTGGCAAAAGACCTCAAAATCAGGTTAAAAAAGTGTCGGACCCTATGTGGGAACGAACTTCTGACCCTAAAATTATGTTATGAAGAGTTATGGCTTGTTCACGTTGTTCGAGTTAGAGTTAGAGTTCGAGTTCGGGATTTCGGTTACGTGAACACCTCTGATCCTAACTCTAACTCGAACTCAGACTCTAACTCTAACTCGAGGGTGTTCATGTACCTAAGGTTAGAGTTAGAGTTCGAGGTTGGATTTAAAGGTGTTCATGCATATAACTTGGATTTTATTTTAGTAAAGCCCCAAAAACTAACTTTCAGTGGCTTTAGACGGCTTTGGAGTGAGATTCTGAGCTATCTAAGCTATATACATGAACATTTTCAAGCTCGACCTCTAACTCTAACTCGATGTACGTGAACACCATCGAGTTAGAGTTCGGGTTTTTGAGTACATGAACACCTCTTACCCGAACTCTAACTCGAACTCTAACAACGTGAACAAGCCATTATGTTATATAGAGAGTCGACTGTAATTAAATTAAATTTTAATTATTTTAATTCAAATGACCGCTAGAATCTAGCAAACATTTCAAAAATAGGAACTCTCAAAATTCGAAGAAATGAGCAAAAGCAAGTAGCGGGACATGTCCCGTGACTCGGCCAAGGGGACACGCTGTTTCCCTACTTGCTTTTTCTTATTTCTAAAATGTAAATTTGGAGAGTTTTTATTTTTAAAATTTCTTTGCTAGATTCTAGCGGTCCTTTTGAGTATGATATGGCTACATATTGAATTAAAAAAGTAGCTCTGGAAATGTTTGAAAGTTTGTCCCCAGACTCATGTACCGCAGGATCTTGCACGCAGCTTAAAGAAAATGAGTACTTTATCATAAAAAGACAAAAAAACCAGCGCACACTGTCTTTTTAAAAAATGCTTTCGACTGGTAGCATGACCACCTGGAAACACAGTTACCAGGATCCATTTATTTTTTTACCTGAAAGGGCTATATAGAAATAATATAAAACTTTTTGGAATACAAACAACTATTTTTTGTGCACCAAAAAAGTTTTATTTCGAACCAAAACTAAAATTGTTTTATGTTCTAACCTTAAATGTAATAAAATTGCTTTACAGAGCTTTTAACTTGTTAACATTCTGTTAGCAATTATTTAGAAATTTTGTTGTTTATTGTGGCATCACAATTTTTTAACTGTTATCTATTTGACCATATATTGTTTGTTTTTACTTGTTTTTTTTTCAATAGAATAAATTATTGCATAGTTAGTTATAGAAATATTATTGTCCAAAATTATTGCCATTGTTCAATGTCATACAAATAAAAATGTGAAAAGTAAAGGTTACATAATAATGATTATTTCAATGTCTTAAGGGTTAAAAAACGGATTAAATATTTTTTATACGTATTTAAAAGCGCAGAATTTTCAAAATATTTTAAGTCGGTCAATTTTTTTGAAAATTTTCAAAAGAGTATAGTGCTAGACGTAAGAGTACTGTCCTCACCGATTCAAATTTAAAAAATGACGCTGCTTCCAAGCAACATGATCTTTGAAAAACATGGAATATATTTAAGGCTGTACCTGAAAACACCTGTCAAAAACATTAAATCTTCCGTCAAAATCATTAAATCTCCCGTCAAATTTTTAAGACTTCTCGTTCTAGTATATACTTTTATTTTTTTATTTTTTTTGCATAAGCATGTAGCCCTGAATCTCTAGTTTCTGATAAGCTATCAACTAGGTCGATACAATGTTGAAAAGTGGGAGAACAATTCATTTAAAAAAGGTGTAGTTTTGAAAAACTCAATTTTTCACCCGTTTTTCAATATTGTAGACAGCCAGTTGATAGCTCATTAGAAACTAGAGATTCAGGGCTAAATGCTAATGCAAAAAAAAAATTTGAAAAGTATGCACCGAGAAGGAAAATTTTTAAAAATTTGACAGGAGATTTAACACGTAAAAGGCTGGCTGTAAATGCGGTTTATTTAGATGCAGAATTTCACGTAGATCATTTTTTAAAAATTTTGTACGGGTGTTGGGACGGGTCAAGTGACCTAAAAACCGGTTTAAAATCTACGACCATTTCAAGGAAAATGGGAAAATTTCCGAGAGGTAGAAATAATTTATCACTAGACTACAGCTATGACTGTTATATGTCAAAATGATCGCTAGGATCTGCCTTTTCGAATGAGTATATGTGAGCTTTAATCTGTTTGCAAAAAGTTGGACAACCGTTCCAACAAAACCACCGTTTTAAGTCACTAGTCAATTTCTTTAAAGCCGCTCAGGAGCACGTTATAGCTGTGTATAACTGCTAAATGTTTGGTCAATACTTGTAGCGAAATTCAAAAGCTACAAGATAGGCGAAAAATCTGCAGAAATTAAAGAAAAGTCACTCAGAAATTTTAGAAAAAGAGTTAAAACCTGCTGTTTTCTGGCACTGGGACTTGAAGGATACCTGGCTTGGCATATTCCTGGCCGAATTTCTAAATAAAATTAGAGTGCAACATAGCAAATGATCAGCACGAAAAATGCAACTTGAAAGTGCTCAGACTCACAGAACAAAATGTAACAAAATTCAAGCCAAAACAATTTGACTCCAAAACCCTACAAAAAACCAGGGTCTTTTCGACGAAAATTCAGGTGGCTGTCACTTGATTTCGTAATTTTCTCAAAATTTATAGGCAATTTTTAAAAAATAAAAATAGCACATGATAGAGCGAAAAAAACTGCATAAGAACGATGTTTAGATCACAGGGAAGACAGCGTTTTCTCTTTTTTGAAAGGATTGAAAAACCATGCTGGCAACCTTTTTAGAATAGACGATTCTGGTTTAATTTTGCTTGTGTTCAAATCGACACAATTATTTCTCAAAAGAAAACTCATGTGAAACTGGTAGATAGTGCATTTTCGAAAAAAATATTGACATAATTTACATATAACATTATTACCGAGCCTCTGGCTGCCGAACTTTATCGCAGCCAGATAAGATAACCAGCTGTTTCGGTTGTATTGCTCATTAGATTAATTCTTGTACATTTTTTGCAAGCTCATCTTGATTACTTTTTCTTTCCATCTTTTATTTCCTTTGCTATACTTTGTTGAAATTTTAGTTTGCCACGTCTTGGTAATATAAAATTGGTAATATAATAATATAACCAGAATCGTCTATTCCTAAAAAGCTTGCCAGCATGGTTTTCAATCCTTTCAAAAAAGAGAAAACGCTGTCTTCCCTGATCTAAACATCGTATCTTATGCAGTTTTTTTCGCTCTATCATGTGCTATTTTTATTTTTAAAAATTGCCTATAAAATTTTGAGAAAATTACGAAATCAAGTGACAGCCACCTGAATTTTCGTCGAAAAGACCCTGGTTTTTGTAGGGTTTGGAGTCAAATTGTTTTGGCTTGAATTTTGTTACATTTTGCTTGTTGTCCTGTGAGTCTTGCACTAGTTCTATTGCATTTTTCGTGCTGATCATTTTGCTATATTGCACTCTAAATTTTTTTATAGAAATTCGGCCAGGAATATGCCAAGCCAGGTATCCTTCAAGTCCCAGTGCCAGAAAACAGCAGGTTTTTAACTCTTTTTCTAAAATTTCTGAGTGACTTTCTTTAATTTCTGTGCAGATTTTTCGCCTATCTTGTAGCTTTTGAATTTCGCTACAAGTATTGACCAAACATTTAGCAGTTATACACAGCTATAACGTGCTCCTGAGCGGCCTTAAGCGGAAATTTGACTAGTGAGGAAACGGTGGTTTTGGGCGTTGGACGCTGGTTGTCCAACTTTTTGCAAACAGATTAAAGCTCACATATACTCATTCGAAAAGGCAGATCCTAGCGATCATTTTGACATATAACAGTCATAGCTGTAGTCTAGTGATAAATATTTCTACCTCTCGGAAATTTCCCATTTTCCTTGAAATGTCGTAGATTTTAAACCGGTTTTTAGGTCACTTGACCCGTCCCAACACCCGTACAAATATTTTTAAAAATGATCTACGTGAAATTCTGCATCTAATATAAACCGCATTTACAGCCAGCCTTTTACGTGTTAATGAATTTGACGAGTGTTTTCGATTTGAGCCTATATTCAATAGAATTTTGAAATCTTAAAAATCCTAGTGAAAGCAGTAACCTCCAATCGTTGGCTATCTTCTTAGCAGTTTTTATTAGGAGCGTTTAATTCTTATGCGAAGATAAAGAATTTTGTACTAGAGATTTTTAAGTCTTGGCTTTTACCAACCCTCATAGAAATAAGTTACATGTCATCAAAGAATTTGTTGTTCATTGCTTTTCCATTTTGCTTGAGCACATGAAAGTCTCGAGATCGACCTCTTTTTTGACTTGCCCGACGTTGAAAAATAAGTCACACGGGTGACTTATCTTATAAAAATTGCAAAAAAGCCAGAAAAAAAACTGAATATACGGCAAATCGCCTTATTTTAAATACTTTAATAAGATAAGTTTGATAAGATAAATTTCCTTAAATAATCCTTTAAGCTCGATTTTTATCACCTTTATTGAAAAAAATTAAAAAAACTCTCAAATTTAGTCAGCTACTACTCTGAAAGCATTATGGCTGACATAGAAGATGGCTTCGAAGTAAGTCCAGTGACTGCAGCCCGGTCTACGACCGACTTTTTCAACATAAAAATCAGAGCCAAGAAGGATACTGCTAACAATTCTGCCCAAAAGAAAAAACCATCAAATCTTGAAAGTTGTCTTAGCTGGCAGAAAAAAGTGTTTTTACGCACCTGGGCTCTGTTCTCATAACAACTCAGACTCAGAATACATGGCTGGACTGCTAGTGCAAGCCGGTTTTACGGTAACTTCCATCAAGGAACAAGCTGATTTGTGGTTGTTGAATAGTTGCACTGGTAATAACTTCGGAAATTTTGTGCTTATATAGATGGATTTATTGTGTGAATTTAGTAAAAACACCTAGTGAGATGCTGCTGTAAATCAAATTAAAGAAGCTCAGGCTACTGGCAAACATGTTTGTATTGCTGGATGTGTTTCTCAGGTAATTTTCAATAAATGATTTAGCAAAATGTTAAAACGCTTTGTGAAACTATAAAAATGAGAATACGAGGAATTGCGAGGGCTAAAATTTTGCTCTACTGGAGAATGGTACCGATTTTTCACCTTGTCCCCCCTGTTTTTTCATTTCATTTTCATTCATTTTCTCATTTATTTTCAATCATTAATCGAATAAAATATTTGAAGAATAGATATAAAAAGACAGAATAAGAGAAAACAAGACAATAGAAAAATATAAAAAAAAAAATGGAAAAAATATTCAGGAGGACCAAGGCGAAAAATCAGTGCCCATTCTCCAGTAGAGCCAAATTTTACAGAAGATTATTACGAAAAAGGAACATCGCGAGCTAGATTAAAATTTTAGGAAAATTTGTCTCTTATTAGATAGCTTATATGCGACAGTAATAATCAAATTGTTGATATCTTGTTCCGTAGCCAAAAATTGGAAAAAGGCTAGTCGAGCCATTGTGAAATGTAAGAGGGACCAATAAATTTTTTAAAATTCATGGGCTCGAAGTTGTTTAAAAGTAGGGTTGTCGTTCGTACCCGTTTTCGGGTAATTGGAACCGAAACCCCGTTTTTCCGGGTGTTCGGTATCGGTTCGTCCGGGTACCCGAAAATTTCGGGTTTCGGGTATCGGTTCGGTCCGGTTACCCGAAAATTTCGTTTTCGGTATCGGTTCGGGTATCCGAAAGTCGGAGACACGATTTCAAACAGTGGATCAAAGATTTACAAGAATTTGTTTGCTTGTGTCAGCCTGGCCCGTATTAATATCGATTTACCCTACATCAAAGTGTGAGTGTGATTGTTAGGTGATTGGGAGGTTCACTGTGATTTTCTGGTGTGAGTGTGAGGTGTGACTGTGATTTTTGAAAAACACTGATCTCACTTCACAATTCGACGAGAAAAAATTGCAAGTCCCTATTTTGTAGTTTTTTTTAAATGAAAGTCAAATATAATTAATATTAATAATAATAATAATTAATAATAATAATTATAATAAAATAAATTATAATTTAACAACAAGAATATACTAGCTTCAAGCAAAGGTGTAATTTTTTTTTTAAAAACTTACTTTTGGGCTTTTAAGTATGAAGTACGAGTGAAAACACAAAGGACGAGAAAAAAATGAGGACGAAGACGAGTACGAGTCAATTTAGCCTCGTACTGCGAGGACGAAGACGATCGAGCGAAAAGAAAAGAAGTATACTACGAACGAGCGATTTGAAAAATTGGTACAAGGACGAGTACGAAGTACGGTCCCGAAAATTTTTGTACGAATTACAAAGACGAGGACGAGAAATTCGAAAATCCCTACACTGAAACCATATCTCAGGGCTACATTATGGTGTAAAACTTTTTGAAAAAGGTGAACATTTTCAATCTAATTACGCAAAAGAAACATTTTGGCCAAAAAAGTATTTTCCTTCCAGATATCGTTTGTAAAGAATGTTAAAAAGTGAGGTAACGACTTCATAGTTGACAGCGTGGTATGCAGGAAGCCTTTTTCTAAAATTCGATTTTTTCGGATATCGTTCGGGTACCCGAAAATTTCGGTTCCGGTCGGTTCGGGTACCGAAGGTTCGGGTTTCGGGTATCGGTTCGGTTCGGGTACCCGAAAATTCGGGTTTCGGTATCGTTCGGTCGGGTACCCGAAAGTTTCGGGTCGGGATATCGGTTCGGTTCAGTACCGAAAATTTCGGTTCGGTTCGGTTCCTCTTCGGGCCCGGAAATTCCGGGTACCGACAACCCTATTTAAAAGTTCACTGTCATTTTGTCTAGACTTTTTTTTTGGCTTTCAGACTGAAAAATCAACAAATTGATTGAAACTCGCATAATTGGCTATCCAATAAGACCAAACTCTTCTTGTCGAGTAAAAAACGGGCAATATTTTTTGTTTGTACCAATTTGCTTTGCCTTTCTCTTAAAATTTTTTAACTTTTTGCACAAAGTGAAAAAACCATCATGTAGCCCTACATTCTAGCTTCTAACAGAATATAAGTTATTGCAAATACTTTTTTAATGTTTAACGAAAAATCAAAGGTATGGACTAACTTATTTTTTGACTTCTTCCATACTTTCGATTTTTCGTAGAGCGTCTGAAAATATATATACTTCGTAAGAAAACTAGAATCGCAGGGTATTAATAGTTTCATCACTTTGTGAAAAAGATAAAAAATAAAGAGAAAAAGGCAAAACAAAAAAATAATGCTCGGCAAAAAGAGTCTCTTTATACATTATTGATCAAGTCTTGCTCGGAATTATGTCTAAGGTAAGTGAGTGCGCGCATCTCAACTCCAAGCAACCAAGCCCCTGCGCCCCCGAAGGGTGACTCTGGATGCAGTGACTCTGGATGGATAAAAAAAAGTATGCATATTAGAGTTTCTTTATGCAGGTAGACTCCAGTTTACAAAAACAATTTTTAAGTTCCATCTTTTAGGATCCAGTACCCTTTCAGGATGGTCTACGTTGGTCCTTTTTGGGCAAAGCAAAAGTTAAAAATTTGGTCAAAAAAATGTTTTTTCCAAAAATGTCTCTCCAGGCCCTAAACATGTTTCTAATCGTTCTAAGGGCCTAAAATGGCGTTTAAAAGGTTAAAACTGATTTTTGGATGAAGTACACAGGGTGTGATTTAGCCAAAAAGTATTGCCAGTAAAAAAACAAGCCCGCGAGTTTATCTGTAAAGGTTATCGTCAAAGACCCCCCATGGCCTGCAAAATTCTAAAAATAAGGCTCTTGAGTTTGATATATTCTAATATTATTTTTTTACTCCAGGCAGCTCCAAATGAGCCTTGGCTTAAGGATGTGTCAGTCATTGGCGTGCAACAAATAGACAGAGTAGTCGAAGTTGTGGATGAGACCATCAAGGTAAAATAACAAAATACAATCACAATCTTTGATTGCGCAAAAATATGGTAACACTTTACTTGACCCCCCCCCCACGGCTGACCAACTTTTGATGACAATTTTGAGAACCGATTGCATATTCGTGTTTCTCGACCCGATTTAGGCGCGAATTTACCAATCGTTCCGGTAAAGTGAAAATTTTTTTTTTCAAACCACAGGGGGGTATCATGGATTTTAGTCAAAATTTGAATTCGCGCCTTTTGAATTTTGAAGGGATTAAGGCTGTATAGGGAGCGGAAGGGAATAAAAGGGGCCACTTTTATGGCAGAACGTTAGAAAAAACATATATTGGTATATTCTGGCTGTCTTACCATGTTTTTAACTGAGCCGTGGCAAAAAGAGCCTCTATATGCATTTTATGATCAAGAGTACTTCTCGGAATCATGTCTAAAGTAAGTGAGTGCGCACATCTCTAACTCTCAAGCCCCCTGCGCCCCCGAAGGGGGCGCACGGGGCTTGGAGTTGAGATGCGCACACCCACATACCTTAGACGCAAATCACTCGAAAGTGACTCTGGATGCATGAAAAAGCATGCATACCGGAGTTTATTTATGCGGTAGGCCCCAGTATTCAAAACTGTGTTCAACATCTTCTTGTTAGTGGCCCCTGTGTGATTAGTGGCCCTCTTTATTCCCTTCCCCTCCCTATACAGCCCTTAATCCCTTTTAAATTCAAAAGGCGCGAATTCAAATTTTCAAATTTTGACTAAAATCCAAATACCCCCCTGTGGTTTGAAAATTTTTTTTTCACTTACCGGAAACGATTGTAAATTCGCGCCTAAATCGGGGTCCAGAAACACGAATATGCAATCGGTTTTTCAAAATTGTCATCAAAAGTGGGTCAGCCATGGGGGAGGGGGTCAAGTAAAGTCAAGCCAAAATATTAGCTTAAAGGGCCATTGCCACCTGTTTTTAATTGTCCCTCGCCAATTCAATTTTTTTTGCCTAACCATTCAGCTTTTTTCAACTTGTTTCTAACAAACAAGGCCTAGAATTTAATTTTAGGTATAGTTTTGTTAGAAACCAAGTTGAAAAATTCGCACGTAGATCCAACGATAAAGAAAAAAATTGAATTGGCGGGGGACAACCGTTGTCGAGACGGCAATGGCCCTTTAACAATTTTTTTAAAATTTTCAGGGCAATGTAGTCCGTTTGATCTCTCAAAAGCGTAAAGGCGAACTACCTCTAAATTTGCCCAAGATGAGACGAAATGAATTTATAGAAATTTTGGCTATAAACAGGTTTTTCAGTTGTCAAAAAAATTATTGTTAAAGTGTTTATTTTAGTGGATGCTTAAACCACTGCACATGTAGAATTTCTGAAAAAAAATTTGTAGAATATATGAGCGATTATCTGAAATTCTAGATTGCAAAACCAAAATGGCCAGAGGAGACCTCAAAAGTTTCACCTTAGAGTCTTTGGTTGAACAAGCTAGAAAGGCTTTCGAAGAAGACAATTGCAAGAGCTTTGGTTGACTTCTGAAGGTGTTACTAACTTTTTTTTCTAAAATTAACCAAAATATTTCATTTTATCACAGATTTGGGTGCATGGGGCAGAGATATTGGACATGTAGGCATTTTCAAAATTCATGATAATTGTAAATTAATAATAGTAATGCTCTGAGAATTACATTCTTCAAAAATGAACAAATGTAACTGTTTAGAACTTTTCGAAATCGAAAGACGCTAAAAATCTTTAAAAACGTATATGGGCGAAGGGCTGAGGTCGGCTGGAATGCGAAAAAAATAGAAACAATTGGAATTTCAGTGTAAAACTAGACTATATACTATAAGATCAAGTGATGCCAAGCTAAAAAGCAATATGTTAAGTAAGCTAGTAAGGCAGCAGCGCAGCGGCCTAGAAATGTAATTTGTAAAAAAATGAGAAAGGAGAATCGAAAATAAAGTTATTTCGGTTACATTTGTCACTTTCGAGAGAGTAGAGATTGTAAAGTATCAAAGCACTAGTTGATAATGGGTACCGATTTATTGTCGCCCTGTTCTTTATTTTGAATTTTTGCCTTGGTCCACCTTGTTGTTTATTTATTGTATTAATGGCAGCAGCATGAAATATTCCGGCTAATAATTTAATCAATATTAAGGTGGAATGGACGCATGAAATAAACCGTTGGTTTTAGCCAAAACATTTCTCGTTGGCTTTATATTATTAGCTAGGGAAAACCACTTGCAAAAAAAACTTAAGAAAAACGACAGAGGACCAAGGCAATAAATCGGTACCCATTCTTAAGTAGGGCCGGTATCTATTCTAAATAATATATTGTTGTAGGTATTACCAGACCTGTTAGAAGCCTTAGTTCAAGTAATTCCGGAAGGTTGCATGATGCGACTGGGAATGTAATCAAACTTTTGCTTATTAGCTTATTGTTGACGAAACTATTGTGCTTTAGGACAAATCCTCCCTATATTTTGGACTACCTTGAAGTTTGTTTTAAAATTTCTATAAGTCGTTAACCTTTTAACCATGCATGTTTTAAGGACATTGCAAAGATTTTAAACCATCCTAGAGGTTAGTTTCCTTTCTTGCTATTTTTGTCAGTAAATTGCCGTAAAGTACCGTATAATCGAGACTGAACTGCACTCTAGTATACCTTTCCGCCTTCTCGTCAAATTTTTATAGAAATTTTGGTGGAGCCAGTATCAGTAGTGAAATCTTTGAGAATTTTTAACCCAGTGGTTAATAGACACAGCTAAAATCCAGGAGACTCACTCATAGTAAAAGATCAGTTTTCGCTTTAAAAATTCATTTGTTTCAGTATACTCATTTTTGCACATACCTATTCAATCAGGCTCCAATGCTGTGCTCACTGATATGAAGGTTGTTATTTCATTTTCAAAATCAAGGAAATTTATATTAACCTTAATATTGCAGAGAGAATACACCACAGACAGTTTTGCCACATTGTGGATTACATGAAAGAAAAGTGGGTTCCCCAAAACTACGTTAACTATGAAAACTAGTCTAAATTTTGTTTAAGAGTTCCCGGCATCTACATAGCCACTGATTTCATTTGTGCTTTCCCACAGAAAGTGTAGAAGACTTTGAAGAGAGCATGCAGGTAGTCAAGCGCTACGAATTTCCTCCCTTTTTATCAATCAGTTCTATCCTCGACCTGGCACTCCAGCTGCTAGATTAAAAAAATTGAGACTACTGAGGTATGTAGAGTATATCTTTTACTTTAATTTTGCTGTGAAACCATTAAATAAACGAATTCTAGGCTCGTCGCCGCACCAGAGAGATGACCCACCTGTTCCACTCCTACAATCGATACACCCCAGAAAAAATTGGTGAACAGTATGACGTATTGATCTGCGAAATGGCTACGGATGGAGTGTCCTATGTCGGGCACAACAAAACATATGAACACATTTTGGTCTCTGCTGCTAACACCAAGCAAAATTTATTGGCAAAAGGACCAGAGTCCAGGTGAGTGGACACATTCGATCTTTATATTATAATAATGATATTATTTAATTTGTTTGAAAAAAGGAAGGTTAAACTTTAAAAAACTAATTGACCAATAATTTATGTTTTGGAATGACCAAGTAATGCACGCAAAAATAACTAATCTTGATACGTATATTCTCGAGCTTAGAAAAATTTTGGATGAAAATGTGTAGGTCTGCACTCAGGTCTGCACTCGGTACAGACCATTTTATAAAAGTTTTTTGACGCCACTATGATATACAACCCCACCCCCCCCCCCCAAAGCTACTTTGATATAAACCCCCGCACCCCCTAATATTTTTCAATACTCCTAAAACCATTTTTTTGAAAGATTCTGTACTTGTGTACTCTTTTTGCTTGTATACCTTGGTCATCCGACACAAAAAATAAATTATCGGTCAACTTTTTGTGATCAACAGCTTTCCATGTTTAAAAATGTTTTGTCCGAGGGTACCTACCGTATAATCTAGCCCATATTTTAGTCTTTTCTCTATGGCTATTTTGGCTTTTGCTCAAGAGCATAATTTCTAATAAAAAATTAGACATAACTGAAAAGCTAAAACGAAATAATTTTTAGATCACATCAGTGTCCAAATTTTACATGAAGGAGAAATAATGAGTCAAATGCCGCTTCTGAAGTTTTAATGTTAAGAAAAATGTGGTTGCTAAACCTAATAGTTGGAGTCTTCTCAAATTTTTATTGCTTCCCAGTTTCTGGTCATGTTTTACTTCTTGTTGAGATATTTGTTAAGAGTCTGATTTAGGAAATAAACTTTTTATTGGGAGTATTGAGTACTATTTCGTATCTACAAATTACATACAATACTCACTAGAAATCAGAAACTCGGCCTTTTTTCTCCCAATCGCCATATCTGGTAGGTTCAGGTCCTTGAGGTCCACCATATTCTTTGACTTTTTAGTGTCATTTTGGTTTTTGCTTGAATCATTGGCTTCTGGAGTTTGCTGTGCGGGATTGGAATCATTTGGAGACTTGGTAGCAACCAATTTGGTAGTTGAAAAGTGCCGACGAGCAAAAATTCTGGTGATTGACAACATTGTTTGTGTATTGATATTGACCTGAGAATTATTTATCGATTAATTACAAAAAAACTAAGAAATGTTGCTAAAAAAAATTAAGCTTGAAGACTCTAACCATGCGAAAATCGAAAATAATATTTTTTGAATATTTATTTCTGGCGTAATGAATAAAAATTTGGATAATTTGAATGTTTAAAACTTTTTATCAAACCTTTTTAGAGCTCTTTTTAAAAGCTAATGATTTAAAAAATTTCTAGATCAAAGGGTTGAGTGAATCATATGAAATAGAAAGTTCCGAAGTAATGGAAATATGAGTTTGCTAAAATCTCACCTGGTGTCATTTTTTCAGTATTTTCAAACTTTATACCGATTCTGGAATTTGTATTAATTCTCCTCCTTGAATCTCCCTGCTTATTTTCGCTTGTGTCTAGGCTCCAGGTAACCAGCGCATTTGCCAAAATTCCAAAATTTTTGTAATAAAGTCGAAATAACATTGTAAACCTCGAAAACATTTTTCAAATTTTCGGAAAATTAAGCTGTGGAAATTAAAAAATAATAAAATGCCTGATTCTACGTTTATATTGTCTAGTTCACAGGTGAAGTCAGCAAATGTGACTACCGTATTTACTCTATTAACTTCCAACCCTTGTTTTTTACTAGGACTATAGAGTTAGGGCCATTTTGGATAACAATTTTAACAATTAAGAAAAATAACTCCCCATGGGGACTTAATAGAGTGAATTCAGTGAGCACAAGTGTCCCGCAACAATATTTTTATTGTACATAAAATCATTTTACAAAATAGCAGTTACATTTATATGAAATGATAGAAAGATAAATTAGATGACATTTTTTAAACAATAGGATCTGCCCAAACACAATCATCTTCAATCTTCAAGTTGTACTTGCCGTTGCCATACTCCGAAGTCACGATGCGGAACCAGCCTTGCTCGCCCCAAGCAGTTCCTGAAATTTTAAAATTGTAGTAAAAAAACTTCAAAACAATCAAACAAAACTAACCCCAACTGTTTCGACCAATCCAGTACGAGACTCCAGTGTCGTGGTCAACCCCCCAGCCAACCACCTAAAACAGCTTTTTTAAATGTTTTTTTACAAAAAAAATAACTTACAGAAATGATGTGGTCAATTCCTTCATTGGCTGAAATATTTTAATTTTAGGTATTTGAAGAAAGTTTTAATAATTAATAAATCTAGGTAAAATTTTAAGTGCATACCGTAAAACATCTACAGGGTTTCATTTTATTTTGAACGATTTGATTTTCTGATTTAATCAGCACTTTGACCACACAAATTAGTTATTTACCACTAATTTTGTAGCTGATGCTTTACTATTTTAGATGCAGAAGAAAATTATTCGTTACATTTTGTAGATAAAATTTGGCTCTAGTAAAAAATACGTTTCCATTTTTTGCCTTGGTCCCCCGTTGCTTTTTTATTGAAAAAGAGCTTGCTTCCCCTGTTAATTTAATGGTAATCATTATTAAGGTGACCATGTTAACCATAATCACCATAATTACTATAATCACCATATTAACATGACCGTAATGGACAGGGGGGGAAAGCTATTTTTCAATAAAAAAACAACAGGGAGGACCAAGGCGAAAAATGGGAACGTATTGTTTACTAGACCCTAAAATTTTGTAGCTTTTTTAAATTCTATTTTTAAGAATATTGACAAGCAATTTTATTTTTTCTAAACTTCTTATTTTGCTATGTAATAATGATTCGGCACTATGTTGTAGCGCAATTCAAAGACTGCCGAACCCGATTTTATGGAATGAAATATTTTCAAGATATGGTTGAAAAAAATTCTGCAACAAAATCAGAATAAATGAAGAAAGCCTAAATTTGTGTTATTTGTCAGAAAAGGCCATATCTCAACACTCAGCTTTTCAAAAGTCATTTTATAAAATAAAATTTGTAGCTCTTGGAATGAGCTACAACATAGCATTAAAACTTTTGATATTGATCAAACAATATATGAACAAAGTCAAACCAGTTGAAATGATGAAAATGTGTGTTAACCTGTCAAAAAATTGCATTCTATTAATACAATTTAAAACAGTTATAAAATTATATCTAATTAATGTAATAATAAATCTCTTGTGCACATAAAATGGTAAAGCATCATCTACAAAATGGGTTGTTAAAGGACAATGATTTTTGCGCGCAGTGGCATGTGCAAAATTTGAATTGGCGGGGGACACTCCTCTTTCGTCTGTCAGTGTACTCTTTCGAGATGTTTTGAATGACTCGAAAGAGTACAACATAGAACGAAGAGAAGTGTCCCCGCCAATTCAAATTTTGCACATGCCACTGCGCGCAAAAACCATGGTCCTTTAATCAATTATTTGTCTACTCAAAATGCTCATAAAAAAGCAAAGCAAATCATCGAAAATAAAATGAAAAACCTGTATTTATTCCAGTCGTCAAGAGATGATTGTAACAATTTTAGAACGGCTTGAAGGTTACGATAGAGGATGAGCATAGGAGAAGGAAGAAAACCGGGGGCTAGATCAGAAAAAGCCTAGGAATTTCGAAATCTATGGTCAAGGTGTCTATCGAAGCAGGTGGACGCCAACAAAAAATATAAGAAGATGGAGTTCCCAGGAAGACTCTAGAAGACTATAAAACACAAGAAGTAAGAAAAGCAAAGAAGCGGTAAATGACATCAAGCTGAATGACATTTCGTGAAAAAACAACAGTGCAGCAAGGGTGGAAGGGTGGTAGAAGAAAAAGTACAACTTTTCCAAGGCTGCCCTCATACTCCCGCGGTACACGGTAAGCGGGACAAGTGCCTCCCGACACAAAACTGCATTCCTGACACCGGTCCGTAGTCACCTATCTATGGAACGGCCTAATACCTCTAAAGCCACGGGTCACGGTTATTTTTTAAACCTGGCAACAGATTTAAGGGTAAATCGGCCCTGCTCTACATGATAGAACTAATATACATATTATACTGTTTAGACATTCAAATTGATTTTTGGCTGTCCTACAGGTCCTGTCCCGCGCTACAGATTTAAGAATTTGTCGCGCGGGACATTGACCGACGGAACAGCCTAAAACCCGTTTTTAATAGTTATTTTGACAAATCTGCCATGTCTAAGTTGTAGAGCACGGTCGATTTTCCCATGAATCTGTTGAAAGTGGTGAAAAATGATGGCTGGGAATCGAGATACTAACAAAAAAGTGTTTGAAAAATTGTCCCGTGTCCCGGGGAGCATGAGGGAAGCCTTATAATTGACCAAAATTTAGTCGAAATTACACTTAAAAGATCATATACCTTTGAGTAACTGAAGTCAATTTTTTGAAAAAAGTTTAAATTTTCAAATAAAAAACTGTTGAGAAATGTTTTTTTTCCATGCTACTCATAGAAAGCTAGTTTAAGACGTCATTTTTGGTCAGTTTTAGAAAAGAATAGATTTGTGATGTAAACTGAATAAGTACCTCAATTTTATCAATATACACTACTTTTCTCTTTGTAAATTCCTGCACTGTAAGTGTCAAAGGCCTTAGTAGCAGCAATCCCACAAGCAATTGGACCATGGTGGAAATCTCAGCTTTCATTTTCTGCATTCCCGACACCGGTCCGTAGTCACCCACTTTGTAGAGGGTGTAGTTAGCAATCGAAAAGCAGTCTCCAGGCCAGCAGCTTCCACATTGGTTGTTTGGGTTGCACTCTACAACAAAACACTTTTACTACCCAAAAATCTTGAAATCCGTGGTTACCTCCATCTCTAGCCTGATAGTTGTTGCAAGTCTCGTGCGGGATGCCGTGTCTAAATTAACAAAAGGTACAATAAAAGGGACGATGCCTTTTTTCGCCGCAAAAAGTCTTTCTACCATGTTTTGAAAATTTTCGCCAAAAATTTTGTTTTTTTTCAAAAAATGCTCGGGGACTAAGGTAACACTTTAGGTTACAAAAATTCTATGTTACCTTGGTTCTCCAAGGTGACTAAAAAAATTTGGTAAAAATGCTGAAAAGATGGTAGAAACACACCGTGAACGAATTGTCAGGCTATATTTTAAAGTGCTTGTTCCCCTGTAGTTTTGGCCAAGTTTGCGGCAAAAAAGTTTTTTTCAGGGAAAAACTCCTTATGAATGCCCTGCAATAAGAAAATTGTTTTTTACTAACTTATGAGCATATTTATAGACTAGATCGGCCTGTCCACCCTCGCAACTTCCAGCTCCAGCACAGTCGATCACCTCCTGGGTAGATAGATAAGCTGGTGGCTTTAAAATATCAATGCTAATATTTATTAACTTAAAACTATTGTTTATTACCCAAGCATTCTTTCTCTTGATATTTATTCTGTCGCCCAAAGCGGAAGTGGCTCCAAAAGCCCAGCAAGAGCCACAATCTTAAACAAATTTGTTTTTGGTAAGACGTTCTAAGCTTGTGTAATGTACATTGAGGAATGTGCTGGTTGCGGTCAGGCCCACAGTAGTTGATTCCATTCACATTTCTCCAGTCCCAACTGGTCGGCAGATCTCCAAAATTGTAGTCTTGGTAGTCGTGCAGGCGGGGAGAAGTCCTTAAAAATTTGAAAATGCGATATTTCGAAAAGCATGGCCAACAAACTGAATTTTTTAACGAATCTGGGTCAAGACCAACAATAAAAAGCTCCCCACATATTTTTTTAAATTTCTGAGTCAGACAAAAAAACACCATTTTGCCGCGTCGAAAACTGTGCGTTATTCACTGTATATTATTTCGTTTATCATACGAGAAATTTTACAGTTAATAATGGAGCAAAATCTGACTCAGGATGAGTAGTTCTTTTCGTTGAGTCAGAAAAAAAAGCATGGGACAGAAATTAATTTAAAAAATTGCTTTGCCCAAAAGTCAGAATTTTTTTTGTTCGGAGGTGTTTTATATGTCTTTATCGGGATTGAAGAAACAGATTATTAAACTTTTTTATACAAAGGTCTATTAAAAAATACTCACTTGACTTGGGAAACTGTTCCATTTTGTGGCTTTTTATAACATCCACTCAAATGTACTGACTTTTGCTGCGCTTACTTGTAGTTTTTTTAGCTGGAGCGATACTAATGCTGTCTTCAAAAGTGTCTCGCTCCTCATTGGCCACAATGCTGTACTCAGTCTCGGTGTGGTGATGATGTCTGGAGTGTTTGGCTACTACACACGAAAAATTCACCAAAACGCCCAAAGAGCTGTCAAAAGCAGGACTTTGGTCATACTTTGGTAGACAAAATGATTTTAATACTGACAAATAAGACGAAAACAACTTTTTGCGATAATGAAGAAGTAGGGAAAAAGTGGAAGGATGGCATCTGTTTATGGCTTGCTCCTTGTCTTATCTATTCAGTTCAATCGAAAAGGGATGATTAAAAAAAGAAGAGAGGGAAAATTAGTTATTGTTGACCAATCAGTTATGTGATAGAGGTATATTTTATTGGTAGGAGTGTAGGAAAGCGGTAGTAAAATGTCATATTTTGAACAGTGTCAGCTGATATGGCTTTAAATAGTGAGTAAAAGGAAGAATCCCTAAAATATCGGCTCTGTATGTGTTCGCACCCATCCAAAAAAAACTTGCGTTGGTCTTTCCTCTTTTAATTTTTTCGCAAAAAATTTCTTCTTCTAAAGGTATCCAAAATTTATATACACTTTTTGATCATTTAAAGAACCATACTTGTTGATGCAAATGAGAATTGACAAATTCAAATGCGCGCGGGACACTTCTCTTCCGTCTCGCACCTACTCTTTTGAGTCGCTCGAAATAACTCCAAAGAGTAGAGTGCGAGACGAAAGAGAAGTGTCCCGCGCGCATTTGAATTTGTCAAATTTTCATTTGCATCAACAAGTATGGTCCTTTAAATACAAAATTTTTTTGATGTAAAGCAATAGGCAATATGTTGCCTTGGTCATCCAAGCTAGTTTTTCCGTAAATGTCAAAATATATAAATTTAGGCTTAGGTAAGGGTACGTCTGTTAGACTCAAAAATATTTCTAGAATCTTTAAAAAGTAATTTAATTAAATGTAACTAAAGTAAAATAATGTAATTTGAAACTTTTGGAAGAAAATGAATTTGCAAAAAAATAACAAGGTTCAAGACAAGTTTTTTTCTGAGTGAGCTGCAAAAACATATAGAGCCAAAGTTTTATCACAAAAAGGAAATTTCTCAAAACACAAATAAAATTTCGACGCAAAGAGTAAAATAGGAAAAAAATTGGGGTCAACATGAAATTTCGCGTGCTTAACCGAGAATCAAAAAATCGGAATCACTAGAGCTCATGGGAGTTAAAAACGCAAAGAAAAAAAGTTTTAAAAATGTTTATTCTAGGCTGAGATGTAAGTTCTCAAAGTAGAGGGAATCACCCTACAGTGTGAGAATCTTTAACACAAAATTCCCAAGATAATGGCTAAAGTATACGTCATCCTCGAAAAAATGGGTTTTACTTCTGATTTGTATTTCTCGACTCCCAAAACACGCAAAAGCACGTTTTTATGTATTAGACGGACATTTTTGAAAAAGATTGGTGACCAACATTTTGGCTTTTTTCCTTGGGCGACCAAGGTCTATATACATTTCAAAGATCAATAGAATTGCTCATCCATTTTGCAGGTATGTCGGTGCGCTCATTTCAACTCCAAGTTCTCTGCGCTCCCGAACGTGGTTTCCTTTTGACAAAAGCCAAAATTTTGGTCAAATTTTTACATTTATACACTCTTTATGAATTGTTAATCTTTTTAAAGAAAAAGAGCCTTTATTATCGGAAGTACTAATTTGTCCTTTTTTTCTTTTTCTTGTTAGTGTATACATACAGTCAATCGAATTTTTGAGATCAGCGCTGGCGCCTGGCACCATTTTTTGGCCGTGCAGCTATAGGTGTGAGTTTAGTAAGTATGTTATTTTTCTTGCCTTTCACACAGCCCCTGCTCAGGCCTTGTAAATAATCAATTTCTGCATATAACTCTAGCAGTCTCATATTTTTATGTATACGTAACTTAAAAAATCTTAAGCAACTGATATATAGTGCGCATTATATTATTTTGCGTATTCATTTTTATCAACGCTATAATATTTTTTGTTAGGTCTTTCTATCATTTTTTCCAAGAGTGCCCCGAAAAAATTTGATCCCCTTTAAAGGTGTCGAACGCTTTAAAACCGAAATAACTTTTTGTTCTAACGCAAATTCAAAATTTTGTAACCGCAGTTCGACTCAGTCTCATCCGACAACTTTTTCGGTATATAAAGTCAATTTTTTGGACAAAATTGTGCCAGCCGTTTCCGTCTTATGAAAAATATTCGCCGACCGTTCGCCGCTATAAATATTCGATTTCTTTCTATAGTTGAATTTTTCAATCCATAGATATTCTCTTCCGCATTTGAAGCTATTCTTGCACTACAGTCAAGCTTTGACTCAACGATACCCTTGAACCTTTACTACTTAGCTGAGTTTGTCATTTTTTACAACGATTTTCTGAAGGTTTCATGCAGGGTGTATAAATTTTCCTCATACTTTGAAACCGTCATAATTACTTCTCTAGTCTTTTTTTTTCAAGATCTGTATTTTAGACCAACTCAGCTCGATCTAGCAATTTTTTGGTAAAAACATGATTTTGCTTGTCCCCTTCCCTGTGGTTTGGGCCTTGCCCATCAAATAGCCATTAACATTCCAGGACCCAAACCACAGGAGAGGAAAGGCGAAAATAGTGTTTTAACAATATATACCAAAAAATTTGCTAGATCAAGCTGAGTAAATCTGAAAACAGATTTTGGAAAATGGCCTGGGGGAAAAGTTATGACGGTTGAAAGTATTAGGAAAAATTAGCAATCTCATTCCGATTGGGCCTATTTTTTCTAACATAAGATTTTTTTCTAAAAACCAAAGCCGCAGCTTAACGACCCTCTTCTTGGAAAAATGGGTATAAAAAGAAGGTTTGCATTTAGGAAAGATTCAGAATCTCAAAAATTTCTTGTAATAATATAGATTTAGAACTCTCCACGTGTTTGAAAGGGCATGCCCGTGCGTTCAAAATTGGTGCTCGCCAATTCAAAATTTTTTCATAATCATTGCATTTCCGTAAAGTTTTTTTGACTGGTGTTCTAACAAAACAAGGCCTAGAATTTAATTTTAAGTATGGTTTTGTTAGAAACCAATCAAAAATTTGGCACAGAAATCCAATGATCAGGAAAAAAATTTTAAATTGGCGGGCACCAATTTTGAACGCACGGGAATTCAATTACCAATTTAAGATTTTTCTTTTGGTATTAAAATACAAAAATGGTGTTTTACATTTTTAATCTTGTTCTTGCTACATTATTTATAACTAATTATGCTATGCCTAACACTTGTAAGTTGTTTTGAAAAAATTAAAAAGTTCTTTGAGTGCTAATTGTTAGACAATCTGTAAAAATGAATAACTTCTCGTGAAAAGATGGCCGTGTCGGAAAATCATTAATATTCTTTTGACCATATTATGTAGCTTGAATATTGGGGTGTTTTAAGCCGTTGGACTTTTTTTAAAATTAAAAAAGTTCTAAATGGAACAACGAGACTACATCGAAAACTGTGACACACTCATCCCAAATACTATACAGTCAAGTCTCATTAACGAACCCTGGGACCGCCAAAATGTTCGTTAAATCGAAGGTTTCGTTAATCGAGAGCTTATTTTAGTCATTTATTTAACGGTGGCCAAATAGCCACCAAAAAAGGTTCGTTAAATCAAGAGTTTCGTTAAATCGTTAAATCGAACTTGACTATAGAGATAAGTAAGGGTATATACCCGAAGGTAAAAGATTAAATTTTTACCCACTTTCATTCGATACCGGCTATGGGCATATGCCCGTGGGTATGGGTAGGGTATGTGCGCATCTCAACTCCAAGCCCCTGAGCCCCCAAGCCCTTCCCGAGTAGCTTTTTTGGGGGGCGTATTACCGAGTAGCGTTCAAAAATCGCGCATGTCGCTGCGCGCAAAGAGCATGGTCCTTTAACTATGTGAAATTAGTTGACTATAAAAATTTCGTTAACTATGTAAGATGTGTTGACTATGTGAAATTGGTTAACTATGTAAAATGTGTTAATTTTTATGGTATATACCCTCATTTATTTGATACGGCGCATTGAGGCTGGATTTTGTCGGATTCCTTCGTCATCCAGCCAAATCGCGTGAAAAATGAAGTTTCGCTATATGGGAGGTACCGTTATATTGGGTGCCATCTGTTCCGGGTTCGACTGTATGTGATTTCAAAAAAAAAGCACAAAGATTTGATACATAATAAGACCATCACCAAAATTAAGCCTTGTCTTGCTTTCAATACTACTACTTATTTTTGTAGGGGTGTTGAACTTGAATTATCAAATAATTTTTTGTAAAAGTCTATGAAAAAAGAATTATAGAAACAGTCATACTGGTATTATAGCTCATGCATATCCTCTAGCATTAAACGACTCGGCAGCTTAATGGTAGTGTCTGTGGTGCTTCATAACTAACATAGTAGTTCAAATCCGCCTGGAAAACTACCTACTTTTTAAGTTTAAATTGGGTGAGCTTAAACTTAAAATAGGGTCCTGTTAAGGTGCTAGGTCGTTGTTTTTAAAGTTTAATAGTTACTCTAACTAAACTTAACACCACCCAATTTAAACTCAATACCGAGTTCCTGTCCTAAACGCTACAAGAATATGCAGAATTTTTTAAATACAAGTTCCCGTATGTCACAGTCAGGGTCCTTCCTTGTTAGTTGTTCGAAATAACTTAGAAATTTGCAGCTGGATACGACACTGAACTACACAAACGTGCTTACCATGGAATCCCAGCAGAAAAACGTCCTGAGAACTGGAGCGATCTTCTGGTCTTTTAAAAAATAGTTTCATAAACATAAATACTATTTTTACATTAAGGATGAGATGCAAAAAGATTTCACGAAAAAAAGAATTGAAAATAGTAGATTAGAGGAAAATTATTTGCCAAAATCGAAAGATTTTTCTTTATTCTGTCAAATATATAAATTTGTAAAAGTAAAAGAAGATCTTCAAAGATTAGAAGCAGACAAAAATAAGAATAAGAAAAACGCAATACTTCGAAGTTTTGACTTAGTGAGTTGCAGTAGTAACTGGTGTTGGATAAGTTGAAACGGATTTTTGAGCTCATTGTTTAAAAGGAAAATATTGCTACGAAAAAAATTCGAGACATGAGTTTTATAGCCCTATTCATCTCCTTTCGAATAGTATGTAAAGTTTTTTTTCAGAATATCATAGAATAGTCATTATTTGGCTTTAAACACCTCTGAGGTCATTATGAAGACTTTGAGGACCTACATCTCAGCACAGAAAAAAAAATTGCAAATATATTTTTGCGTTTTCTTAACTCCGAGGAGCTCTACCGATTCCGCTTTATAGATTTCGGTTGGCCACCTAAAAGTCTCGAGATCGACCTCCGATTTGCCGATTCTTGAGGGGTTGAACAATAATTAGCCCGGGCTTATTACTAGAGAAAATATGGTAATCAAAATACAGTCGACTTTAAGCTGACATCCTTTTTCAAGCTGGCCTTACAAGAGAACCACCCAAGATGTCTTTTTGATCTGATATAAAAACTGGCCGGCCGAAAAATTAAATATATCTTAGACTAATGTGTAAGTTCGTCTTAATATACGCTGGTCAACCCTTATCTAAGACTAAGCCTGAAAAATAACAGAAAAGGTTAACAGGAGGACCTGTTTTGGATAGGTCCTGATTGTCGCATCTCGAATATCTGTTAAATGAGAATTTTTGTTCACATTAACTTTGCAAAGACATACATAAACCACTGCTGTTTAGTTAGTCTTAGGGTAAAAAATGTTTTTTTTCGGTTCTGATTCGTATGAATTCAGATTTTACAGATCATTATTGAACTTTCAGTGATTTTCGCCGAACGACACCGATTGAAAAATTTGAAAAAAGGGGTTTTCTTTTTTCAAAGTAATCCAGTTTTTTATGAGACTTGATAGATGGTCATTGGTAGTTAGGTTTTTTAGTGAAAACAAAGTTGACAACCCCACCTGAAATCGGATTTTAAGGCCAGTTTGAAAAGTGTTGAAGACCACTTTCCGTAGTGAAAACGCTGTTTTCAGCCTTTTTTGACCCAAAAGTTACAAAACCATAGGGGAGACCAAGCTAATTTGAAATTTTAGGTCTCAGTTGGCAACTTTCGGAGTCAAGATCTACGGTTTACAATATTTTGTATTTAAAGGACCATACTTGTTGATGCAAATGAAAATTTGGCAAATTCAAATGCGCGAGGGACACTTCTCTTTCGTCTCGCACTCTACTCTTTGGAGTTATTTCGAGCGACTCAAAAGAGTGCAGTGAGAGACGAAAGAGAACTGTCCCATTTGAATTTTTTCAAATTCTCATTTTTACAACATAGTGCTATAATTGTGTGAAAGCGCGAAGCCCTGAATTAAACTTTTGACCAGTGAGAGTGATGGAAATGCTCGTATTTTAATAAACCCCCTGCTGCGACCCCCTGCCCGACTGCCACTGGGTGCTCACCTTTCTTATCCGGCAGGGAACTGTCCGGCAGGGAATTGGCGCGGCAGGGAAATGTCCGTGGCCGTACACAGGGTTGTTATTTGCATGAAATCCCAAAATTAATGTACATCAATACACTATTGAAAAATAAAATAGTTTTGGTACTTAGACCAGCAACTTTCAATTAAAAGTGACTTTAAATTTTTGAGAATATGGTGTCGTCAAATATAAAATTGCGGGTCTAAGTGACATTTTTTTGTTTTCAAAAACGATCGCTAAAATCGGAATCCTTGATATTTTTAGCATCAGACTACCGAATTTTAACTGAAAAAAGAACCCACCAAAATTTGGGGTTAAAAAGTGTCAGATCCTAGGCGGATCTTTTTTGTGAGGAGCAATGAGTAATGAAAAAAAATGTCAGTGTATAAACTTTTTCTTCAATATTGAGTCCTGGTGACCACATTCAGTTTCTAAGCTACAAACTGAGACTGAGTTTGCCTAATTGTGATATGAAAAATGTACAATAAACTTGTAACCGAAAACTGTGCATAGGTGAAAAGGACACGTCAAATCTATGTCTTTTTCTTGACAAACGCAATTTTTGTCGCTAAACCAAACTTTTTCTTCAAAATATTTTCTTTTTTCAATTCACTACAAAGGGATAAATAAACGCTATATTATTCACAAACTGAAATATGCTATTCTGAAGCTTGTCTAAAAACAAAACTCAAAGGTTCTAAAAGCGAGGAATGTTAGGGTATTGAAAGTTTGCTGACTTTGTGAAGTTTTCAAATTTTCTTGTAAATAGAAACCGGGCATGCTGAATTTTTAAATTGTATTTTAACCATTACAAGTTATGCTACAAAAAGGTTGTAATGTTAAATTTTGTTCCATAAACAAAGACTGGGTGTGAGCTTAAACCATTAAAATAGAGATTTTTTGGAAAATTCAGCCAAAAATGGGTTAAAGCTAAATTTAAAAAAATTAGTAAAGTGAACATATTGAATCAAACTAAAAAAGTTGTAATTGCAAAAATTCTGAAATTTTTATAATTGAAAATTGCTATTTAGATTAAAGATGACTTAGAAGATATAAAGAAAGAATTTAAATGGGTAGAAACAAAAGAAATTGAACAGGTAAATTTTTTAAATCAATACAGCCTTTTCGCTCTAATAAAGCCACCTATGCAATATTAGAACAAACTTTTTTAAAATAGTTTATCTACTAAAAGAGTCTTGTTGCCAAGCTTTAGTTGAAAAAACAAAATAGAATACCACTAAATCACCACTGTTTGACGTTCTAACAAAGATCGTCTTTTTGCTTTAAGAGTAGTGGTAGGGTAGTCAAGGGTACCTGGCAGGGTTCGCAGATGTCCTGATTTATCAGGAATTTCCTGATTTTTCAATTCAAATCCTGATTTTTGATCGCCAAAAATCAGGGATCACCTGATTTTTGGAGATTTTTTTGTTCAAAATCCTGATTTTTAGAGATTTTTTTGTTCAAAATCCTGATTTTCCGTTTTTTCATCTGCGAACCCTGGTACCTGGATATACTATTTTTAAAATTTCTTCCTTGATTTTCTCACTACAACTTTGCAAAAATATGAATTTGTGATCAAGAGTCTTGTTCGGAATCATGCCTAACAAGGTGAAAATATAATTTCTAATGTAAGGTAGAGGCAAGGGTGGTTTGGACAAAACCACCCTTGGAACCGAAAGTCACAAAAAAATGACTCAAACCCTGATATTTCATCAAAATACACAAAATCATTTATTCAAATTTGCGCCAAGTCTTGGCACGACAAACAGTTCACTTACTCATAAACGCTTAAACACTTATTATTATTCCTCTTGCTCTGTATCTTTGATAAGAGTAAGGTTGTCGACTCGACCGTTTGATTTGGACCTTTAAGGTCGAAAAGTCGACATTTTTCGACTTTCGACCTTCGACTCGACCCGACCGGTCGAAATTTCGACTTTCGACCTTTCATCCAAGGAAATTTTTGTTTCAATCGCATTTGGTCTCACGACGAATAAATTTTCGGAGCACATAACCTGCACGAATTTTCTCATTTCCGTTTTATTTTTGCAAAATTGCGGTTGAATTTTTCTTTTGAATTTCGCCGTTCGATTGGACCTACAAGTTTTAACCGACTGTATACTGTTTTATTCTTTCAGCTGAGCTGACAATATCTTCAGTATGGAAGTACTTCAAGAAGTCGAGTGACAAGGCCATATGCGTCTGCGGTGATGAAATCAAGCTAAGTCAGAGTGGATCCACATCATGTTTTGCAGTTCACCTCAGTTCTGCAAGGTATACATTCTTATATAACACAATCGAATACATCAATTTTACGATTTATTATAGGTACAAGGAAGCAATGGAAAAGAAAGAAGCCGGACCAAGCGCGCCAAAAAAGGCCAAGATGGAAGCTATCACAACTCTTTTCAGTCCGAACTACTCGAAGAAGCAGAGCCATCAACTGAACAGCCACATGACTGACTTCATCGTGGATAACAACCTGCCTTTCTCCATTGTCGAGTCTTTTTTTCTTGCGCTGTTTGATCAACACAACTACGGACAAGCACAGGTAGCTTTCTTTTGAGTTATAATGTTTTTGCGTAATCGATTAATTCCACTAATTTCAGCTTCCGTCGCGTCATGATCTCTGCGCAGAAGTACCGGTCAAAGCAGCCAAGTGCATTGATGATTTGCGTTCTTGTGTCCAGGGCCAGCAAGTTTCACTCACGATGGATGAATTCTTGTACAAGGAACACTCCTTGCTCTGG